>KZ119038.1:0-15638 GCA_002153405.1 Mycosphaerella populi pn0402 | reverse complement strand
TTTTTTTTCACAATTTTTTAGTTCTTTTTTATCCTACTCCCCAGCAAAGCAGACTGATTGCTTTGTCATTCTTTTTTTTTTTATTTTTTTACAGGTGAGAAAATTTGTAATCTAATTGAAGAACTCTAGAGTGGAATTCTTTTACGCATATAAGCTAGCCTGCTAGAAGTAGAATATAAATGAGTCTTTGGATGGAAACCACCCGGAGACCACCAGGGTCTCATGCTGCGCGATCAACGTCCTCAACGTGCTCATGTCCATGCTCCACTCCGAGCTTCGTATCAGCAGCGATAGTGGCGGCGATACGCTGGGCTTCTGCCTCGATAGCTTCTTGAGGTCGCTTGGTTTGCTTAGATGCTTTATCATGGACCCGAATAATAGTGCGGTGATTCGAATTCTTGTCGAAGTACACGTCCAAATCCTCGAGTGTGCGATAAGCGGTCTCAGGATATAAGAAGAATACGATAAATATGAAGACGAAATTGAAGATAGCGAAAACTTGATCAACTGTTAGATTTCTTGTCGGACTGGATTCAAAATGAGTGGAGCTTACTGATGTAGAACTTATATCCAATGTTCTCAATTCCAGTTGCGGTAAACTGAGTGCATACGAAACCGAAAAGCTAGCGCTTATTGTCAGCAAAAAGAACATATCCATAAATTTCAAGGTCATTTACCCAGTTCGTAGCTGTGGCCGCAGCTGCACCAACCGTTCTCATTGCCAGAGAGTTGATTTCAGCTTGGTAGACCCAAGGGACCATACCCCAAGTACAGCCGAATGCTGCATAGTAGAAGAAAAGGAACGAGACAGCGACAATACCCCACTGCAGAAAGGTAAGCGTTTTTTCAAGACGTATCTTAGGAAGAAGGAGAAATGGGTGCATACCTCACGAGGTGCGTTTGGAAGCATAGCAATCGAGATAGCGACCATGACGTACGCCAGACATTGCAGACTGAGTCCAGTCAACATCAGAACTCGACGACCGGCTCTTTCAATCACCCAGAATGCACATGCTGAAGAAATCATGTAAGACGTTGCATTGCATCCTGTAAGAACTCTGGCCATAAAGTCGCTGAGACCAACATTGTTCATCAGGATAATCGTGAAATAATAGTTCAGTGCATTAATCCCACTGAATTGCTGCATAAATTGTCCTCCGCATCCAAGAAGCAGTCGCTTCAAGTGACTGGATCGATCCCGGCGAGCAAGTACATGAGTCAAAGAGATCTTCGACTCTCGTTCAATTTGAAGAGCTCCGGTGATAGAAAGATATTCGCCTTGAACTCCAGGATCATCAACTGGAAGGTTTTTGCCGCTGTAGCGACGAATGGCTTCCAGTCCTTCATCCATTCTTCCTCTCATGATCAGCCATCTTGGGCTGTCCGGGATCCACGGGAGTAAGAAAACCAAGAAAATAGCAGGAACAAGCTAAAGTGACCAACGAATGACCAGTTAGTACATTAGAATGGAGGAGTTTTTATCTTTTGGGGCTTACTTACCTGCAGAGCTAGAGGAAGTCGCCATTGGTACCCCCCAGAAGTGAACGAGCACGCCAGGGTAAGCCAAGTTGCGATACAATAGAAGACAACGTTGTGAAGAACCACAATGACGGAAAGTTGACCACGGCGGTCTCCTCGACACGACTCTGCTTGGAAAACACCGCATGTAGAGCTATTGATACCTAGAGGCTGACGTTAGTACCGAGACCAAGAGCCCAGGGATGGAATATGGTGCTAGAAGGTCGTACCATTTCCAACTCCATTGATAACACGACCGACAATCAGTTGGGGGAACGAGTAAGCTGCGAATTGCAAAATAGCACCGATTGAACTAATAAGGGCACCCAGTCTGAGAGTGTTTTTGCGGCCCAACTTGTTACCAAAGCACGCCGCCATCAGACATCCTGCCAGGTTTCCTAACTAGAGAGCCATGAGTACTTGGAAAGTATCATAAAGATAGTTAGACAAGCATACCGAGAAACAGCTCGTGGTAATTCCCTGAATCGAAGAGATCTTCGTCTGGGGAAAGACATCGAGGAAGTCTGGGCTGATAATAATGCCACTCACAACGCCCTAGAGAAGCTGTTAGAATGCGCAGTGCTGGGGGATACCGGGATCATGCCGGCGGGGAAAAGGGAAGACGGACCTGGTCGTAACCGTACCAAGCCTGGGCCGCGGAGTTAGCCGCAGTCAAGACGATTTCAAGACCGTATCCGTCTAACATGGTTGATTGCGGGCGGGAGAGGCTGGGGATATCGCAGAGTCATCGAAGGGGCTCACCTCCGGCATTTAAAGGGCCCAGGCAAAGTTCCCGAGTCCATCATCACTACCCCAGGTTTTGCTATAGATCCCCAGAATCCCCACTATTGGCTCCCCGCAAAAACTAGCGTGTAGCCTCATTGAGCCTAGTCACACCAGGATCCACTCCTGTTTTCTCTGCTAATTCGCTCCGAACGGCCCATGTAGAGTCCGTCACAGGGGGGTGGTACCCTTGTTCGCTCCAATCCGGGTTCGACATGGCCCGGGAACTTGATTTGGAGTCTGATGGTCATTCAATCATTCACTATCTACCACTGTCATCTGTAATAGGCATATCTATAGAGACCTCGTGTTTCATGTCCCTAATCTCTCATCCTCCCATCTCCGGAGAGAGGTGGAGCCTTGGCTCGCACCACTCACGCAAGTCATCCTTAATGTTGAGGGTAGAGTACCGAAGGTCGTAGAATCGGGCAGGCAGTGAGGACTCGGAGACCAATGATCGATGTTCCGAGATCGCGGTCCTTATCACGTTCTCATAACGAAGAGCTAGGGGCCATCGCTTCCCAGAACAAAGAAGAGCGTACGCCATTGTCCGAACGCCGCTTGGCACGTCGGCATTAACCGTCTTGGCGTACACTATTAAATAGCATCCCTTGTTAGCCTTCTGAGTTTTGCATCAATGAGGCATTTTGCGGGCTATTCTTACCAATGTAAAAACGAGCCACCGTAAAGAAGCAAAAGACAAGATGTGGGTTGCTGACGCTAAGCTCCTCATCAGTCATGTGTCCCACTTTGAATACCATGTTGTCGCACGCATATATGCATCGGTTCGTAGCGTATTGCCACTGTGGAAAATTGTTAGCCGCATGACAAAACATATGATCGTTGGGTACTAACAGGTTCTGCTAAAGGGTCGATCTCTCGAGGAATGGTCGAGATTCTCTGGAAGAGGAGAATCACCGCACTGGTTCGTCGTCAGCCGGGGCCAAAATTGCACGACCGAAGCACTTACGCATCCAGCACACAATTTGTCAACACAATATTAGGGTCCATCTCAGCGCGCTCTTCTTCAGCATATTCGGCATTGATTAGACGGTACACAGCAGCAACAAATTCTTCTCTCCACGCAGTCAAGCGTTCATCAATTTTCTGGGCTTCAGTCTGCCAGTCAATGCGATTATGGGCGTCGGTAAGGTCCCATGATTTCTGGAGAAAGCCATGGACGAACCATAGTTCGTTCGTAGCGAGGATTATGCAGAGAGAGAATGCTGATGAATATCTAAACTGGCCAAATGACCAAATATTGATGATGTGTTCCGGAAATGCCCAGAGAGAGTCGCTGCATGGGAGGATTCCGTTGGATGTGGGCGGGGATGCCCCAGTGTCCCAATCCACGCCGACCGTGGACATGCCGTCCAGCATCTCGGACATCCAATAAGCTCGGATTTTCTCTTCTCGGTCTATTATTGTAGTTGAGAGAGGGTGAAGACGTGGAGGCACCGAAGCGGCGGAATCGAAGTGGTCAGCATATTTCCTGACCAGTGTACCATAGCCCAATTGAGAAGACATCCTGGGAAAAAGTTAGAGAACGAGGAAAAATAGTGGCTGAAATATTGTTAATGAATGAATACCTTTTGCAAAGGGCTATCAGATTCCAGAATTGCTCGAATCGGCCTTCTCCATACTCAAGGTTGGAGATGATCAATAATGCCTGCACGGAATGTAGGCTCACCTGGTTCAGGGCCTGAGTACAGACCGAGTCACGCAAGTTATCAGACCAATGCTTACGCTCTTCCGTACTAACAAGATGCGACTCATAATGGATAAGAGTCACAGCGCATATTGCTTTCACGGTGAGGTAAGGCCTCAAAGTTCCCGAGCCATCCAAGTGCTGCAAGGATGCCGTTAGGGATGGTTGATGAAGGATTGGAAACCACGGATGGTATTGGTTAAACCAGATAGAGCATAACTCAGAGAGAACAGGATACGAAAATGGATCAAAATGAACAGAACTAGTCAAGAAACCACCACTGCCAGGGCTGGGATGAGGGGTGGTGAGCGACCCATTCGGTTGATTGGCGATCGCCAGATCTTTGTCCTGTGAGAAGATGGAGCTCGATAGAGCCAGATTCGCCTCGCTCACCATTGGGGAAGGGATTTCTTCATCATTTCTCAGACTGCCTGATATATGTCAACACGCATGATTTGAAAGTACGGTGCCTCATGCGAGAAGTACCTCTGTTGCTAGTCTCCAGGGTTTGCACTCTGTGCTCAAGCTCCACTGATCCGAATTAGACAACGAGCTATAGATCTAGATTGATAACATACTTAGTCGGCGATCCAGTTTGGCGATATAGCCCGCGCGTACACCGGGCCGTCGCGCGGCCGCATACTCGCAATCGAATTGGTTCTTGTCGCAGAAGCCGCAGGAGGGCTTCTTGCGATCACAGGCAACCTTGCGGCTGCGGCACGTTATGCATCTTCAAAGGATTAGCCATAGACGAAGCTATGTTGGACTAGCAGGGCTAGCAGGGCTTACGCTGCATTTGGTCTGGCCGACATGGTTGAACCGGGAGGTGTAAGATCCATCTAAAAGAAGCTGGGCGACTCCAGGGCCGTGCGGGGAGAACTCCGGGCCACGTCGATTCCACACAGGACTTTGTTCGCCTGACTTATGCCTCGATGGGCATGGAGATACTCACAAATCACGCCTGATCGAATGGTTTAGGCTGAAATTGGATCGAGGGGAGTCTTGGACCGAGACTTCCCCCGCGCAACCCCCACATCGCATAGTTCGGCGTCAATCCGGGGTCTGGATCTGCACATTCTCCCCATCGCGGCAGGAGATCCGAGATGGCGGCGTGCAGATGGGCCGTTTAGCCGGCCGTGATTCGCCAAAAGGCTCATTTACCCTTCTCCACGTTGGGAAGCATGTATATCGGCGCGTCTATCGGCCTCGACGCGACGCGGACTTGCTCCAGCTCTATTTAGCTACAGGAGGGGCATGAGGGGCAATGGGAGTTTTTGTCGTGAATCGTCCTATTTATTGGCAGGTTGTCCAGAGAGAATCTGTGGTTCTTTCTTTTCTAGTTCAACTCTGCGACGGTGTGAATTGAGTGCGTCTCGTCCAGTTCCGCCTGAATATTTGCAATTTTTACGTTTCTTTTTTATTATAGAAACTTACGACAGGGAAATCGAGATGTCGCCCTCAAAGATCGAAAGCCCCCCGGCGAAGTACGATCACATCTATACACTCCCAAAGACAGCCCCTGTAGAAGGCCCGGTGGATGCGCGCAAGATTGCCCAAGAATGGCTGGGCAAGTTCGAGGCTATCCTTACATCGGGTGACTTCTCTCGCATTGGTGAGGTCTTTCACGAGGAGTCATGGTTCCGTGACATGATTGCCCTTCAATGGGACTTCCGTACCCTGCACGGAAGAGAGAAGATCCAGGAGTTTTTGAGCCAGCACCAGCCCAAGGCCGGGGCCTCCTCATTCCATTTACAAGAGTCTGGTCACTTTGCGCCAAAGCTTGAGGATGTTAAGAAGGATATCAATCTCGCCTGGGTGTCCTCCTTGTTCCACTTTGAGACCAAGCTTGGAAAGGGAGCTGGTGTGCTGCGTCTGACGCAGGAGAAACCCGGAGAATGGAAGGCTTTTGCTTTCTACACTGTTCTGCAGGAGTTGACTGGTCACGAGGAACGTCTGGGTGAGAGACGTGCCTATGGAACAATTGACTCAATGCCCGGAGGCTTTTCTCGGGGTACTTGGTTTGAGCGTCGCGAGCGTCAGCTAAATTTCCTCGACGAGGAGCCTCAGGTAGTGATCATTGGAGCCGGTAAGTCCTTGAAAGGCATCTAGATGAAGCTTCCCCAATTAATATCATTGAAGGCCAGGCTGGATTGAACCTTGGAGCTCGCCTCGAAGCCATGGGCACTTCCGTCCTACTCGTTGACAAAAACAACAGAGTTGGAGATAACTGGAGAAACCGATACAGAGTAAGTGACTGACCACCGCTTCAGATTGATTCTAGTTACTGATACGGATAGACTCTTGTTACCCACGACCCTGCCGAATTCACCCACATGTCCTACCTCCCCTTCCCCAAGAACTGGCCGCAGTTCACTCCAAAAGACAAACTGGGTGACTGGTTTGAGTCGTACGCAAGTCTGATGGAACTCAACGTATGGACAAAGACAATTGTACAGAACGCCTCCTTCGACGACGCAAAGAGCGAGTGGACTATCGACCTATTGCGGGATGGAAAAGCACGAACTGTCCGTCCTCACCAGCTTGTGTTTGCCACTGGACATGCCGGAGAGCCTCTTATCCCTAGCTTTCCCGGGCAGCAGGACTTTAAGGGAAGCGTGTACCACGGAAGCCAGCACGAGGATGCCTCCCTGAGCGATGTCAAGGGAAAGAAGGTGATTGTCGTCGGAACTGGTAACAGTGGCCACGATATTTCTGAGAATTTCTATCACAACGGGGCGGAGGTGACGATGCTTCAAAGAAGCGGGACCTATGTGCTGACGTTGGACACTGGAGTGTTTATCCTCCACGAGGGAATGCACTGCGAGAATGGGTATGTATCCCCCCCCCTGACGAATGCTTTACGGACTTCTTCTAATCAATATACAGACCCCCAACTGAGCAAAGTGACATTGTTTGCGAAAGTTTACCCTACCCAGTGGGGTTTGCGCTGAATATTGACATGACGAAGCGCATTGCCGACGAGGAAAGAGAAAATATTGAGGGCTTGAAGAAAGCAGGCTTCAAGCTAGACTGGAGTATCGACGGTGGTGGTATTGCTAGGCTCTACTACACTCGCGGCGGTGGCTACTATGTCGACGTTGGGTGCAGTAAGCTTATTATTGACGGCAAGATCAAGATTCAGCAGAGCCCAGACGGAATCTCTGGCTTCACAAAAGATTCCCTTGTATTAGCAGACGGTACCCAGATCAAGGCGGATATTGTTGTGTTGGCGACTGGCTTCGACAACATGAAGACTACAGTGCGAAAGGTGCTGGGCGACAAAATTGCGAACCGATGTAAGGACGTGTGGGACTTGGATGAGGAGGGAGAACTCAACGCGGTAAGACAGACTTCAAAATCTTTTACCGCCGGACCTGGCTAATACTGACCCGTTGTAGATCTGGCGACCAAGTGGTCACCCTAACTTCTGGTACATGGGTGGCAACCTTGCCCTGGTTCGCATCTACTCCAAGTACCTGGCTCTGCAGATCAAGGCAGCTGAGGAAGGACTCAACGACTTCAATAAATAGACTACATGACTGGCATGTATTGATTATATATCTTTGGCTCAGCGGTAAATAGTTGTCATTGGTTTTCTAGAGTGGATGATCTTTAAATTGTATGACTGTTCTATCAAAGAAAAGGGGTTCCAAGATCTTCACTCAGCAGTATTGGCTAACGCCGTATAACGAAATGACTCTCGATTAGCTTCTTGAATGCTTCAAACATAAAGGGGATATTCGTGCCGAGGAAAACGATCCTAATGATCAAATAATTTTTTGTCAAATTCAACGCAAAAGGTACACCAAGGTAACTTGAAAGCCCAAAGCTAGCCGCTATGCTGCATCACTATCCTAATAAAATGAAACTAAGCGGTAATAATCTATCTTAACTGACACGGACCAGCCGAGTCAGTATAAAGATTAGTGGAAGGGATCTAAGATGACCTTCCCCCTCCCGAGAGTATATCCATAAACTCTTCGCGATCTACCAAATTTGTTAACATAGTAGCACAAAAGCTATGAGGAAGATGACACTTACCATCAGCTCTTTGGAAAGCGATGACAATAGCCCCCTCACGATTAGCAGCAGAGTCTTTCGGGTGTCGCGCTGCGATATGCAGCATGTCTAAGCACGTTCCTCGGGCATACGCCTGCTTTGGAATATTGACCGAGTTGTCTTTGGTTGGTTCAGCGCAGCCACGTGGCAGTGCCATCGTGAACCATTTATTGGCGACGCTATCATCCCAGCGAGCTGCGAGTTGAAGAGAATTTGTTCGCCGCCAAAGATGGAGTTCGGCATAGCCTTTGCTGGACTTCTTACCAAAAGGGGTCTTGCTCTTAGTTGATAGTGAAAGGATGCGGCGAGAGTACACGAGGTCATGCATCGGAGCTAGAGCACTCAGGAATGCTTGTGGTACCGACGCATCGTTGAACTCGATAAGGAGTGTTGCATTCCTTTTATCGCAATGAGAGAATGCTACTATGTGATCGGCTGCAAAGAGCTGCTCAACATGGCTTGAAATATAGTCTGTGTAGGAGGCAGCGGGGAACCGAACACTTTGTGCAGAGCGCGAGTAGTCAAAATCCGTATTTCGATAGAGGTAGTTGACTTCAATGTAGCGCCATGGTAACTTTTTCTGAAAAAGTACAACAGCTTTATACTGCTTGTGGTCGGTATTTGCGTCAACCACGTCATATATGCGACCAGAACTCAGAGGTTCCGACCAAGAAAAGACGGGCTTGAAATTGATATCCAGCACAACTTTTTCAAATTCTTCGGCTCTTTGCTCGCTACCAAAGTGCAAACTCATTCCGATATTTGGAGAACTAGGATCGTATAAATGGGAGTATAGAGTGTTGTAATTCCCATCAGTCTTATCTGATCGCTCTTGAGTTGTATCGGACCACTTCAGCAAGACCTGGCGTGATAAGTCTTCACGATTCACTTGAACATGACTGATGGGCATCCAAAATTCGATACATCGTGGGTTCATTTCTGCCGCAGAGGGACTGATAACCATCCTGCGAACATTTCGCCAAGCCTCTCCAAAGGATCTTTCAAGAATTCGAATATCGCTCGACTTGATCGAGAGTGGTGGATTCATGGATTTCATACCTGGGGTCTTTAGTTGCTCCCAAACTTCCACCGAGCCCTTGAATATTACACTTTCGGTGAACTCTGATGAATCCACAGGCTCCCTCTGTGAGACAGCATCGAAATATGATTTCGGGATATTGATCACAGCGCCAATATCTCCGTCGAATTGAAAGGAGATTGTCACGCTTGTATTGTCAAATTTGAACGGTATTGGATCCGTGATGTTTGCCCCCGGTAGCCCAGCAATAACGGCACCGGCTAGATTCATCAGCGGTGGTAAATCCTCTTGCAAAACTATAAAGAGTAAGTAAGTGATCATAAGTATTATGGGGCGAAAACTTACAGTCACGCTGTAGGCAAAGGGAGCCACTTTGATTGGAGAGTATGATCTTTGGCTCACTCTCGCCATCTCTGGTAGCTAAGATGAGTAGGTAAGGTGCCCCTCTAGTACGCATGCGAGAAGTCTTCGATCCAATGCCTGCATTCACAAATGTGCGGTAGATGATTCTCTCCTCTTCAGCACCGCCATCTTCTTGATTCACTGTTATCCAGCGCGCATGGTCATGGCCATAGCCGAGTTCGGAGCCACCCTCGGAGGTTTCTTCAGGTTGAATTTGCTCCCAAATATCAAGATTCTGGGATCGGAGACTCGACGAATCCGGGACGTCTGAGCTTGTGTATCGATGAAGCTCTTGGTTTATACCCTGCTAGTAGTAAGCACCCGAGAGAATCATAGCGCGAACATGGTTTTACCTACCTCTGAAAGATCCTTTATCGACTTGCGGTTCTCATCGGTCAAAAGAGCCGGAGAGTTCTCATCCTTGAGAACAATGTCGTAGAGTATATACGAAGCCTTTAGAAGATCAACATATGCTTGGTTGGCAGCATATCTGGATTCAAGACCACTTGAGGTACCCATGCTTCCCCGTGCGTTAACAAAGGTAGACATGTTGCAGTTTGCTAAAGTAGCGCGTGCCTTCAAAAGCCACCAAGTCGCAACCCGAATCCAGTCTCTCGAGATCAGTCGACGGACCTGGAGTTCTTCATTAACCGAAGACTGGAAAGCGCGGATGACTTCAGAGCTTGGCTTATGAGACTTGTTTTGTGGTTCGTAGCGAAGCGGTCGTGCAGCTTGTTCCTGGAGTCGGATCTGATGCAGTTGTTGCATAACACTGGTGACTGCCTCCGTCACATTGCTTTGTCCGTATTCCGTAATTGAAGACTCGCTTCCCTTCCCAACACTTTGCTTCTCTGAGCTATCTTCCCAGAATACTTTTTCCATTGCGCGGCCATCGATCGAGCCGTCAATTTGTTTGTCTTTTCGACCTCTTCCTGTATTCACTCTCCCAAGCAAATTTTGAGGAGAGTTACTGTCATTGTTGGACAATGGTGAAACTGGCGTAACTGTCTCCAATGCGGATACCTCTGATACGGAAAGTATAGATTCTGCCGAAAAGGAAGGTTTCCTAGCATGAATAGGGGGCGACGGCATTGATATTTGGCCGTGAGATGGGTTTCGGGATGCTGAGGGGCTGCGGCCCGAGTCTTCCAGTTCACTGAGACTTCCTTTAATGCTGCTGCCCTTGAGGCTGATGGGGGATGCCAAAACATCAGTATCGCGAGAGGATCCTGTATTAAGGGGTGATAATGCCTGTTCATCATCTTCAATTGCTTGCAACATCTTCTGCTCTAGACGAATGAGGGCAGTACTTAAAAGAGGCTCCCGTTAGCCATGCACCCATAGATTGAGAGACCCTCAAATACTTACTTGTCAATGGAGCTCATACATAAGCTCAAGGTAGAGGTGTGAACCATAATCTTTGACTTGATCTCTTCAATCTGCGGGCGCTGCGTGATCCATTGTATGCGTTGCCAAAATTTCTTGCCATCAGCAAGGATTCCAAGCTCTCGATACCTATTTAATAGGGCTTTCAATCGCTGGAGGGTCTGCAAACACAGACTGAGACAGCGTCCAAGAGTCTGCCTCCGGGCGTCATTCATCCGTTCGAAAAATGCAGTGTTGGAACTGAAATCGTCGCTGAGCGCCCGCAAAGCACCCTGCAAGGAACCAAGCTCTGTGACCAAAGCACGGAATCCATCCGGTGCATCTTTTGCGATCGTTTGGCAGCGACTATAGAGCTCCCATGTCACCTTTGTCAGAGTAGGGATCTCGAGGACCCCAAAGCTCGCTGACATACTGAAACAGGAATGCAGAAGACGAGGGACACGAATGGGGCGGAAACAATACTGTCGAGTAATCGCGCGGGTTCAGGCCTACAAAGACGTGATTCATGAACAGTAGTCTCAAACTTCCCGACTCATCCCAAGCCCCGTCTGCTGGTATAGAGTTCTGTTTTATTCCCACTGCTTCGTTTTGCGCGGCGAATCAGCAACGGTGGTAATCGATGGCTCCGGCAGCCAAGGTTGGAGGGGTTGGCGTAAGCTTCAGGTTTGAATCCTCTAGGTGATCTCGCCCTATGTACAGCGTAGGGCTCACTGACTGGAGGTATAGAGGGCAGGTAGGAAGGAGGAAGAGAAAGACTAGCTTATCGCGAGAAGTGACATAGACTTGTAGTTTTCGAGGGCCCGATCACGCGAATTGAGTGCAGATCGGGCGAGGCAGGAATACGGCGGCCAATCCGGGGATCTTTGGGGGCGACTTGTTTGATCACCGGGTCCAAACTGCCACCCACAATCGAGGATGTTGGGTGCAGGATCGTTTGGCAACAAGCCGAGGTCCCTGCGTACTGCAAGATGGTCTTCAAAAACAATGAGGCGTGATACTTTCTGTACTTCAGCAGCGTCGGCGCCACCCGCGTAAAACCAGAGGAGTGTACAGCTAAAAGGCGCCCCCCCCCTCTTCCCCATCAAGGCTGAAGAGGGAGGGATTCTAAGAAGATAACAGGTTTTAAGACAAATTACCCCGGGAGGCCAAATGGTTGCTGAATATTGAGAGGTACGCGGCAGGTAAACCCCCGTAAATCGTATAGAAAAGGTCCAGATGAGCCTGTGCTCTCCCCCACACTCCACATCCCCAACTTCTGCCCTCGATGGATGGTCAACTCTATTGTTCCACCAGAACCCACCTCCCCACTAGAAAAGGCCCGGGAAGTCGCTCGATCTATGAGTCTCTAGATGCTCAGCGCAGCCTGGAGTAATAATAATACTCCCCTTTTGCTCAAAACCTCGCTGCTGGCCCCATCACGACACCTGAGGCAACACGTAGATCCCCAGCTCCACAGCTTTAGCGGCGTCCCCTGATCTCAAAAAAACAACAAAAAGCTCCCCAAACACACCTCCAAAAAAAAAAAAAAAACAACCCCCATACCTACCAAATTGCATCACCCAAACCACCAAAATGTCGTCCCAGGACACATTTACCCTCGACACCCCCACCCTCCTCTGCCTCAGCTTTGCGCTCTCCTTCCTCCCACTGGCCTACCTCCTGAGCACCATCAGCCTCCCCTCCAGCTCAACCCGCAACCGCATCCTCTTCTTCTGGCACGCCTACGACGCCCTAACCCACATCTNTCTACGAATGCTTCTTCAGCTACGCCCCCATCCCGGCCGGCCTAACACGCTCAGGCCCACACTTCCTCACCCACAGCGACCGCGTCTACGGCGCCGCGCACGGCAGCGGGCCCAGCGCGCGCCTGTGGCAAGAATACGCCAAAGCAGACCACCGCTGGGCAGGTGCTGATGCCGGCGTTATCTCGCTAGAGCTGTTGACTGTGTTCCTGGGTGGGCCGGCTGCCGTGTACGTGTGCTATTTGCTGTGGAGGTCGTCGCGGGAGACGCTGAGTGCGCGGGCGCGTGGCTCGGCGAAGGCATCGCTTTGGTTGGTTATGACGGCTCTTGCGACGGCGGAGCTCTATGGGGGGTTTATGACTTTTGCGCCGGAGTGGCTTACTGGGAGTGAGCAGTTGGCGACGGAGGATCCGGTTTATTTGTGGCTTTATTTGTTCTTTTTCAATACGCTTTGGGTGTTTGTGCCTCTTTGGGTCTTGTGGGAGGCGGCGAAGGAGTTAAAGGCTGCGTTTGTGGTTAAGGAGATTCAGGTTGAGGAGAAGAAGAATTAGATGGAGAGGGTTGGACAGAGAATTGGAACATCGGGGAGGGAGCAGTCGAGGTTGAAGTTATTGGCTTGTGAATCTTGTTGATGAGGTTATCCCTTAGCGACCTCGGGATCTATGGATATAAGTTGTGTTTAGATACCTATAATAGTTTATTCTAGATGGAAATACTTGAATTTTTGACACGCATGAATTTCGCGCTTGAAACGCTCGTTGAGCAGCTGAGATTTAATAGTATACACAGGAAAAAGATAATATACTTAGGAAATCAGTTTCGAGAAAAATCATAAAACATACCGTCGAGCCTAACATCACTCGCCCTTCGTCTTCTCCCAAAACCAATGATAGAGACTCTTCCACTCAGCCGCCTCATCCTCCACATAATCACCCACCAATTCGGCAGTCTCATTGACCTCGTTCGGCATAGACGAATCTCTAGGACCGTAGACCCTGACCCCGTCACCAAACCCCTTCGCCGCATCAGAAGTCATATCCACTGCCACAGCACCAGAGTGGTTACCCAGCGCCTCACCAGTCTTCTCACGCACCGTCTCCGCAAGATCACGAGCGCCCTCACGCGCAGCATCGCTATACTCTTCCGCCTGCTCGCGGGCCCGCTGGAGCAATTCCTCGGGCGTGGGGTAGCGCCTACTCAGAATCAAAAGCAGGTAGTACATTCGAACGATGGAGGCATAGACGGCGTCCTTGGCGAGCATGGTGAATCCATGCGAGAAGAAGCCCTTCAGGACTTCGCCAGATAGACCCGCGTACAGCGCAGAGACGCCTTCTGCCTTATAGATTGCGGCGACTGCTTGAAGAACCTTTGGGGTGAATGATGAGAGGGGCGAGGGCTGGGTAGAGTCTGTTTGCTTCTCGGAAGACCCGAGCGCCTGCGCGCGGGTCTTTGCGAGGGAGATCGGGTAGGTGACTGATGACGCGGCGGATTTGCTGATTGCAGCTAGGAGGAAAGTGACGAGGGGAGAGGGCTTGTTGCGCTTTTCACGAGGGAGAAGGGTGTATTTGAGGATCTCGTTGAGGAAGAAGGTAATGGAGGGGTTGAGGGTTAAGATGATGGAGGCAGAGTAACCAGACCAGAAGCCTAAAAGACCTTTTTCCTTGCGGATTTGGGCTGCGATGTCTTTTGTTGAGAGGTCTTTTGAGTCGGGGTCGGTCTTGCTGGCCGAGATCTGCTTCCGGGTAACAATGTTGGACAGCGGAGTTGTGAACAGCTTGGCGAAAGAGCCAGCTACGACGCCGATAGCTAGTTCGTCCCAAATGGGGAGGACGATGTTTTTGCTCTTTGCAGCACGGGCGGCCCCCACGCGCGACACAATTCGGCGCTGGCGGACGATAGTGTAGGCGAGGAAGAAGAGGAATGAGTCTGCGACTGATTTGAAGGTATCTTGGGCCAGACCCGGATAAAAGCCCGCAATGCCTTGCTGCTCATAGATCTTGTATGCCGCGTCGAGGAGATTGCCGTACTCCTCTTCGTCGCTCGAGTCCTCCTTAGATTTGTCTTTCTTCTGTTGCGTCTGTAACCGCGCGACGATGACGTTGAGTGGGTAAACGACTACATTGGAGATAGCCGAGCCTACAGCTCCAGCAACGGCGTTGCCCAGGATGGGGAGCGCTGGGCCCCGGAGAGCTGCCTTCTTCCAATCTTCATCTGGATTCCGTGTTTCATATCGATAGGATGGATGGAAGGCGTCCTGTGGAGATGGGAATCAGATTAGAGTTGTATTGGATGATAGTTCATATTAAAAGGTGATGCCATACCAACTGGGACTCATATGTTAGCTTGAACTCGGCCATGGTAGTCGTGGGAAAGGTGATTCCCAGTTCTCTTGGAAGGGGTCGTAATCTGCCGACCGCAAGAGATCGGATGAATAGCCAGGAACAAGTCTACTTGCAAATGTGTAGGCGGAATAGCTATTTTCTCATAATCTCAGAGTATTCTCATGCATAATCGGGGATGAGTCGAAGACAGAGAACAGAGATCATATATATGAACGTGACGAAGTAGACGAACGGCCGAGGTTGCGGAGAATGCATTACATCATGCCGATGATGCGGTCCGTGCAGCATGGGCTGATTTTCCGGCCAAACATGCATTACTTTTTAACCCGTACTGCTCCTCCACGAATCTGACTATACGGAACAGACATTGCAAGGACTGAAGGTAGGTCGTTTCAATTCAGCTCGAGAGCCATTCAGTAACTAACTAGAAACCCAAAAGGACCCATAAACATTTCCCGATCCTCGTTAACCCCGCAAGTAACCCATAACCAAAATGTCAGATAAAAGCCAAGCAAAAACAACCATCACACCGTGGCACATTAAAAGAGAAAGTAGAGAACAAAAAGTGCAAGCGCAAGGCTCTTACCAAGAGCGCTGTATAGTCGCGCCCGGACAAAGTCGCCAGCAAGCAGTATGTAGTCTCAGACAATCTAGCCACC
>MWPW01000696.1:0-16745 GCA_002153405.1 Mycosphaerella populi pn0402 | reverse complement strand
TTCCACGACGGATCTGCCCTCAACACCATGGCTCGCAAGTCTGGCAAATAAATGGGTTGAATTAAATTCTCCCATGCAGAATATCCAGGGATCTCGCCAGTCAATAGGCTGATTCGAGTTACCCGTGTAAACTACGTTCTCTCAAAGTGTTTGAGCGCCTCAGAAAGAGAACGGTGTGACCGTTAGATTTCCCGCAGCAGAACTGCGGGATCTGGTCGCTCCCTAAATGTTTGCGTGTCCTTTTTTCGAGTCGCGTATGAGGAGTTTCGCTTTTAGGAAAAATATTCATGATCTCTTTTTTCGGCCTGAGGGCCTTGTGTTGGATTCCCGATGTTCTTTGGGGTGGGCTCGATGGATATAGTTTGATTTCCCTATATCAATGTCTCTGTATGTTTTCAAGATAGCATGCATACAATATTTCATTTTGTTCAACCTTTTTCCAAAGTAAATTGATAAGTAGTAAGAACGCAGTAGCCAAGGATCGCCAAGCTACGTCCGGGTTATCGTCTATGCAGGCTAGTGTATGCCTCGCAACCCAGAATTAGCCATGTTCGTTTTTCAATCATCTACAATAACCGATGGAATTATCATCGTTGGAAATTTGCGCCTTGGGACATGTAGTTGGTGAATTTGGAAGGACATCGAGTTTGGTAATCTGCCGAGGCCCGTTTCTACCTCTGCGGGGCAGCGAATTCTTGAGTTCCCCCGTACGCGCAATCTAATTGAAGGATCTCGCCATAGCAAACACTGTAATAATATACATCTCCAGTCCTCATAATGCCGTGTGGGCTATAGTTCATTCTTTCCAGCTTGGCAGATACGAACTCCAAACATCTCCGATTCCCCGCCTCCCCCGATTCTCGGCTATTGTAACGCCCACGCCCAGGAGCAACTTCCATATACTTCTGCGTCATATCTTTTACGCGCGACCCTCTTTGTCATGGCGCAGCTTGTCTCTCTCCCGGAAGTGGAACGTCTCAGTACTTCGGTTATTCGGATCCTAGGTGGGAATCCTGGAAAGGTGAGTCGAGCCAAATATATGGAAGCATGAAATAGGCTTGCTGCAACTGGGCAGGTGGCTAACAACCCTTCTATAGTTCACCTTGCAAGGTATGTATTCCATCCCGATATAACTCATTGCCCTCCGATTGTTCCCCTCCGGCTTAGTAGGAACCGCCACTTATCCACCATTAGGGACTAATACGTACTTGATTGGTCGCGGTCATCAGCGCATCCTGCTTGACACAGGCGAGGGCAAGCCTACGTGGGCAACTAATCTTCAATCCGTTCTCTCCGAAGAAAAGGCCACCGTGCATCAAGCCCTTCTGACTCACTGGCACGGTGATCATGTCAGTGGCGTTCGGGATCTACTGAGAATCTGCCCCCAGGCACAGGTGTTCAAGCACGACCCTGATGAGGGACAAGCAGATATCCAGGACGGCCAGATTTTCCAAGTTGATGGTGCTACGCTCACGGCGTTCCATACCCCGGGTCACACCGTGGACCACATGGCATTTGTATTCCAGGAGGAGGACGCGCTCTTTACAGGCGACAGTAAGTGTGCAAGCCCTTCCTCGTTTTGAGATTCAAGTCTTCAAGGCGGTTAACCCCCGTCCGCAGATGTGCTAGGCCATGGAACTGCCGTGTTTGAAGATCTCAAGGTCTATCTATCAAGTCTTCATCGTATGCGCGATAGAGTCGCTGGCCGAGGTTATCCCGGCCATGGCGCAGTGATCGAAAAGGCCACGGCGCGTATCAGCGAGTATATCCAGCACCGGCAGCAGCGGGAAGACGAGATTCTGCGAGTACTACGATACGGAAAGCTGGAAGTGGCAGACGGAGAAGCGTCGCCCGAGAGGGTGCAGGCATGGACGCCGCTGGAACTGGTGAAGGTCATATACCGAGATATCCCCGAAAGCCTTCATCTACCCGCCTCCCACGGGGTGCTTCAGGTGCTAAACAAGCTAGAAGATGATGGGCGCACGGTGCATGATGGAGAGTCGGGGCAATGGCGACTCGGAGAGAAAGCCACACTCTGAGAGCGGATTATCCATATGGATCTAGCCCTGGAGATACGAGGATATCAATTATTCAAGCCCGGACATAGCTTCTAGTACAGTAGCTTCGGCACCATTATTGGAATAGAGACTATTGGATGATGCATCCAGGGATCCGGATATGTACCCGAAAGACCTCTGCAATCATGGACTTCTAAAGATAGCCAAATACCATACGTCAGTAGAGAAAGAAGGTGGGACAAAACGGGTCCTCCGCAGGTGTCACGAGTCATGGACGATGAGCAGAGGCCGGCATTGGCTGGGCTACGCAAGACCCAATCACGGATCAGAGGCCCAGCACTGCAACAGCAAAAACCCTGGATTCTGTCCATCTGCCTTGATTAGCTTTAAATCTTCCGGGCCTGGAATACATAAATCGCCCGTGTTCCATAGTTCTCTTCCCTTTGTGCATGCGGCCAGATGGGAGTGTTATTGAAGAGCTCCACCTGTAGCTTCCAAGTTTCGAAGCGCTGACCTCACTTTTACCCTCCCCCCCCTCCTTCCTCCACCTTTTTTTTTATGTTCAAAACCCAGTCTCCCACGCATTGGACTTGCTCAACTCAGAGTGCGCGCGTGCGAGCTGCCACACTGGTTTAGACGGAGTTTCTTCCTCTGCTGCCTTTTTCCGTGGTTGCTGCCGGTGAGAGTCGACGACGCCCTTTCCCCGCGTTTGGAGGCGTTGGGCCTAATTACATTCCAGAAGATCCAGACCTTCGCCCTTTGTTCACGGCTCTTCACGACTTCTCCTCTGCCATTCATCCAGCCTGTTTTTCTAGTCTCAGCCACCAACAAAATCGTCCTTGACGCAAGGCCCCACATATCCCCCCGCGACCATGCCATCGCTCGACGAACCCAAGAATGATGCCCGGCTGCTGCTGGTCTCCAATCGCCTGCCCATCACCATTAAGCGCTCCGAGGATGGAAAATACGATTTTTCCATGTCATCTGGAGGTCTAGTGAGTGGACTCAGCGGATTGTCCAAGTCGACCACTTTCCAGTGGTACGGTTGGCCCGGACTAGAGGTGCCCGAGGATGAAATCCCCGTGCTCAAGCAGCGCTTGAAGGATGAGTACGGAGCAGTACCTGTGTTCATTGATGATGAACTCGCAGATCGCCACTACAATGGCTTCTCCAGTAAGCTATTGACTCCTGTCAGCCAAGTATCTATGCATGGATACTAACTCAGTCGTGCTCGAACTGCAGACTCAATACTTTGGCCGCTATTCCACTACCACCCCGGTGAGATCACATTTGATGAGTCAGCTTGGGAAGCCTACAAGGAAGCCAATCGTCTCTTTGCGAAGGCAATCACAAAAGAAGTCAAGGACGGAGACTTGATCTGGGTGCACGACTACCACCTGATGTTACTCCCCGAGATGCTACGCGAGGAGATCGGCGACAGTAAGAAGAACATCAAGATCGGCTTCTTTCTTCACACCCCGTTCCCCAGCAGTGAGATCTATCGAATCCTCCCAGTGCGCAATGAGCTTCTGCTAGGCGTTTTGCACTGTGACCTGATTGGTTTCCACACCTACGACTATACAAGACACTTCTTGAGCAGTTGCTCTCGCTTACTGTAGGTTGGTCTCTGCAGCATATGGGGATCATTAACTAATGTACCTAGGGGACTTGCAACCACACCGAATGGGATTGAATTCCAAGGGAAGATCATTACTTGCGGGGCTTTCCCCATCGGTATCGACCCCGAGAAGTTCAAGGAAGGGCTCAATAAAGAGAAGGTCCAAAAACGGATTGCCATGTTGGAGCAAAAATTCCAGGGTGTAAAGCTTATGGTTGGCGTGGATCGGCTCGACTACATCAAGGGCGTTCCACAAAAACTGCACGCGCTGGAGGTCTTCCTCAGCGACCACCCGGAATGGGTGGGAAAAGTTGTGTTGGTGCAAGTCGCAGTCCCAAGTCGTCAAGATGTGGAAGAGTACCAGAACTTACGCGCAGTGGTGAACGAGTTGGTCGGCCGTATCAATGGCAAATTCGGTATGCTCTCCTGAAGTCGCTTGCGATCCAAGCCCATGAGCTAACATTGCACGATTAGGTACCGTCGAGTTCATGCCCATCCATTTCCTCCACAAGTCTGTCAACTTTGACGAACTCATAGCCTTGTACGCTGTTTCGGACGCATGTATCGTATCTTCAACTCGTGATGGCATGAATCTAGTCGCATATGAATACATTGCCACGCAGCACAAGCGCCATGGAGTATTGGTGCTTTCTGAATTTGCCGGAGCCGCCCAAAGTCTGAACGGCAGCATCATTGTCAATCCGTGGAACACGGAGGAGCTGGCTGGTGCATATCAAGAGGCAGTCACCATGAGTGATGAGCAACGGGCCCTGAGCTTTAGCAAACTTGACAAATACGTATCAAAGTATACGAGGTAAGTGAATTTCGCGATGGTCATAATGGCAGCATTGATAAGCTGACGACGTACTTTTCCAGTGCTTTCTGGGGCCAGTCTTTTGTTACTGAACTCACCCGGATATCGGCCCACTCTGCAGACAAATTCCAGTCCAAGAAGCTCCTCGTTGGGGATGGTAAACCGGATGGTGAAACGAATACCGAACAGCCCCCAGGCACTGCGTAGGAATTTGTACCGGTCGGGGACACAACACGGATAAACGAAATTTTAGATGCGCTTATGACATGGATATGGCGAAATAGTTTTTGATACTTTTTTTTGTGTGCTTGGGATGCATGGGACTGTCACTTCATTAGACAAGCTGGTTTTAAGAATAATCTCTTCTGGATGTAAATTTTCTTCCCTCGGGCGAGTCCAGTAGTTCTGTGCTACGTATCGACTATATTGTCCTGTTTTAATATAAAGGCTGCCCATTGCAACAATAGAGACACCAAATATGCATTAGTCTATCTTGGGGAAACCCGTATCAGGGTCCACGCGATGCAACCTGTGAGCTGAACATACCGTAGTGCATTAGTGCTCATCGGGTTTGGCTAGAAGAACTGGATCGACCGGGGCGATCACTGAGCGGGGCTCTCCAGAGTTCAGGCCGGAAAGAAATCTATATGGTTGACGGTGCCTGCTCCCTGGTGTTTAGCTCGACGCAGTGATGTGGCTTTCCTTCTACTGGCATCGTGAGCCCCTAATGAAAAGGCTGCAGTGGACGGAATACCTGAGCAAGAGCTCCAACATGCGGCTTACGAGTTCACTGGTGGGATTTCTCCTTGTGGAGAGGGCTATCGCAGCTTCGAATTACTCTGCCATTGATCCAATCAAGAATTTTTGCCTGCGAATATACCACCAATGTTGGTTTTTCCCAACTTCCATCATTCTATGAACATTGTTTTGACAATTCTAGCCGTCGTGAAAAACAACATACTCTATATTGATGGCGGTCTCGAAGCTTTCGTTCCTGTTAATTTCAATGGAAACCCTGAAGGGGATACCCCTATCTTGGGATATAGTCAGTCTGCCAGCAGCAAATCCAGGATAGGAGGCCACGGATGTGAACTAACCTCAACCCAGATCCCGCTCTAATTTCAACTTCCATGACTTCTTCGTGGGACTGGAAGACGAATATCTCCATAAACGCTATCAGCAAGACAATGATTGCAAGCAGTGGAACTTTTCCTCCAAATTATGTGCGAGGTGCTCTTTATGCTGGAGCTGAGTCTGACCCCAACCTGTATCTCTATGGCGGCACCTCTTCGTTCGTAAATACTTCATTTCCAGGGTTCTTTTACCCGATTCCACCATTATACTCTCTGTGGCTGTATGACTCGAGTGGGCATTCTTGGGATAGATACGATACGTCTCTCAAGTTACCCTACCGACCCGCTGGAGGAGCGTACGCAGAGGCCACAGATCGTGGCCTAGGATTTTACCTGAGCGGTTTCATCGACCAGGGTTCTGATTCAGACTATGTAAACCTGACGAACTTTCGACAGTATATGAACGGTCTTGTTGTCGTAAATACCACCAGTCAAAATGCGGTAAACATCTCCACCTCCTCCTTGAAGGACTCTCCTCGCGTCATGGGGGGTCTCGCATATCTTCCAAATGTCGGCTCTAAAGGTGTAGTCATGGCAATGGGTGGACTTACAAAATCACCGAGCAACAGAGATCTCTCGGATAACGGAACATACGTACGTGATTTCAGAACGCAAACTTCAAAAATATTGGCTAGAAGCAGCAGTGGTGCTAACTTGTGCGTGACATATAGATATCCTTTGATAGTGTCGACTTCCTTGACATCTCATCGCTCGACCTCACAAATACGAATAGTAACACCAGCACTTGGTATATACACAAGCCACGACAGGTACCATCCCCGAGCCTCGCACCGACTTCTACGTGATTGCCGTTTCAGCACCGGATAATTCGTCTCATAATATCTATCTGTACGGAGGTAAGGGGGAGTCCAAATTATTTGACGAGGTATTCGTCCTGAGCGTCCCGTCCTTCACGTGGATCAAAATTACGCAAGGGAACTCTCCACGCTATGGACATACTTGCCACCTGGTTGGTCAATCGCAAATCATTACAGTTGGGGGTACCAATTCAGACAACCTTACGGCTTGGTGCGACTGGGAGGACCGAGGGGTTGCGATCCTTGACTTGAACAAGCCTCGAGGTTCTGGATGGAACAGTGTCTTCAATGCAACCGCTGGCGAGTACCAAGTCCCAGAGGCGATTTACAGTGTTATAGGTGGAAAGTGAGTTCAGATTATCTCGAGAACTGTTCGTGGGTTGTTCTAACCTGAAACCTCCATTTCGCATAGCTCGCAAGGAAACGCTACGATGAGTGCACCTGCTGGTGGCTTCAGCAGTCAAGATGTTAGCTCCTTTTTCAATCAACAAGACCAAGGGCAAAAAAGTGGGAACCACCTCAGTGGCGGGGATATTGCTGGCGCCGTCGTTGGCACCATCGCTGGAGCTGCTATTATCGCTGCTGCCGTGATACTATTCATTGTCTGGCGCAGAGAGAAGCGCCGCCGAACTTCTGCTGAGGCGCAGGCTGGACAGCAAGAGTCTCATGTTCAGACTGACCCCTTGACCATCCACGAAGCCCCATCCTCCACCGATTCCGGACCATCACACCTGGTTCGGTCCCTTTTCCGAAACCCGAAGAAAAAGGCCGAGCTACCTACACCGCTTGAGAGGCCAGCGGCAGAGTTGGAGGTGCCCGTGCATGAATTGGAAGGGGGCATGGGAGCTTTCGAGCTGGAGGAGAAACGGATGAGCGCGGCCTCTCCAGAGACCGACCGATCATGACCAAAAGGCGCAATCTGACCGTGGAGTTTTCAATATTTCGGGCTTTTCAGCACATGTCAGTCAAAAGGATACCCAGTAATTTCCAGGAGGGAACATAATAAGGAGTATTTGTGGAGCGCTATGTAAATTGAATCTATATGTCTAGTCCTTGATCCCAATTGATTCAGAAGGTCGTCGTAAAAGGATCGGCGGTTGAAGATTCCTCGCCTACATGTTAAATCCGAATGATGACATGACTGTCCGATGGAGTGACTCTTCGCTATGAAAAACAAAGAGGCGATTTGAAATGTGTAGACGAAGGTGGAATCTAGAATCGACAAAACCCAGTTTATTGCAGTCAGCCTTTTGTACAAGTTTCAACTTTGTACAACTACCAACTACTTGCCACTGACAACAAAGCTTGTGATATCTTAAATTCTGACGTGGAATACTATTTAAAGGCTCTCAAGTCCCTGAATGGAGGAGTCAAGCAACGTACAAGATAACGCCTAAGGCCATCCTAGCAATACTTGCTTGAAAATTTTCAACCCCGATTTTGAGCCAAACCTAAGAAAACACGTATCCTGAAAATATCTACTTACCCTTTTTAGCGACATGGACGGAGATGGGCGAATTCATTTGACCGGGATAATGACTTGAAGGTAGGTCTTCGTCATCCATTGGAAGATATCCATGGATGATAATAGATATAGCCAAGCACCTAGGGATAGGCAGCAGGATCTATGACCGAATAGAAGTAGAAGTATTGCCGCCGTCAAGTGTCTGGTCTATAATTATTACCCCCGGCATTATCTTTCTTGGAAATGATTTGAATGGGGGGGGAATCTCTCGAATCATTACCTGACCATGGGCTGCGTCTTTATCAAGAAAGGTGCCTCCAGGACGTATTGCATCACGTAGTTATTTTCGATGTCAAGGACCAAAGCACATTGCAATGTCTCGAGGGAAATGCTGGTCTCGACTGGAATAGAAGTTTAGGTCAAGAAATAATACTTCTGCACAATACACCAGAATGTCACGCTTTACTCAGATCGCCAATAGGGGCGATGGTATCCAGCCTGGTTGAGCGAGGATTTGAGCCACAGATCCACCGTATATCCCGGGTTTTGGCTTGGCTGGAAGGAAATCAAGATACCTGGAGGATAGTTTGTATAAGGTTTGATATCGAATCCCTTCCCGGAGCTCGTCAGACTCGGGCTTCAACGCGTAGAAGCTGAAGTGCAAAGCATAATCTCTTTAATTCAATTTTCTCATTCTGAATGATGTATTTCACCCAGCGTATTTCCTAGCTCGAATCTACTGATTATTAATATGACTATAAGAAGTAACTAGAGTACACCTGTAAATTGTAAACGCTGGAGGCGGACGGGTGCAAACTGTGCAAACAGAATCGAGAAATTCTGAGAAGCTCACCGCCGCAAAGCCGCTGGACGCGCGACCACTTCAACCCCGTCATCAATTCCTGCAACCAGCAAATTGCCCTGCTCCTCGCACTTAACTGGTGGATCGTGTAGAAGACAAGGCAATACCGTCTTCATTATGGCCCCGCGCCATCTCATACGGGCCGTGATGCCTATTCGAACCATGACACTTCCGATGGCCGCCATGCGCTCAAAAATCACTTCCAGCCTATCAACACCTATGAATATTCGATCCGCCTCCACTGCGACTACAAAATCCTCTACTGAATCCTCGCAACCTCCTGTGCAAACATCACAACCAATCAGTCGCAATGATCTCAGACAACCTTCCCTTCTCCACGACTATCCCTACGCCCTCAAAACCGGCACCGTCGAATCAGTCGGCCACATGGATCGCACCGCCCGTGTTACGCTGCGAAGTCGCATTTGGGATAAGCGAGTCCGAAAATTCTATCCTAAAGACGTACGGTATCTGGTATCCGACCCTCAAAACTCACTCCGCGAAGGCGATGTGATCGAGTTCTCCTCTGGTGCCCGTAAGAGTCGACACGTTCACCACGTGGTGGAACGAATTATCACCCCATTTTCTGTACCTGTTGAAGCGCGTCCCCCAGTGCTGTCTCGTGAGGAGCGCGAAAGTGAGCGCGAACGCCGCTGGGCTGACAAGTACGTGCGCCGAGAATCAAGGCGGCTGGGTGGACAAATTGACCTGGCAGCTATTGCTGAGCCTTTGGTTGGAGAAGAGGCACGGACTCTTTCCAATGCCCAGTTGATTCATCTTATTCATAGTGGTAACGAGCGAGTGGGCAAGGTGAAGAAATTGGTCTCGGAGAGGATCGTTGAAAGCACTGAGGAGAAGCTGCACGCAGAGGTCGAAACTTCCCAGCAGCCGAAGAGGGACGAGGTTTAGATTTCGGGTCAAATTTAATTGGATTGCCAATGGCTCTGGTTTCCATTCGCATTGTGAACTGTTCCGATATTCTGGAACCTACCTGCATGTCACAACTTATGTACTATACATTACAATATACATTTTTTTGTTCTATTATCCAATATTAAACAAAATCTTCTTCCGTGTCATAACAAGTGTTACTTAAAGATTCAGATACCATCAATTTATCTAAATCACACGATGATCAGCAAATATGAAAACGTTGCGGCATTAAAGAACTATGTATGGGAAGAGCTCCATCCACCCAGCCTGAAGACAAAATGAAATCAAGTGTGTACAGCGTGAAATGAATAGTCATTCTCCCCGTCTGGTCGACACGGTCATTCCCCCAAGCCCCTAAATCACTAGTAAATGAAAGAAGTCACTGGGTATCATGGAAAAGAATTTTAAACTCCTTCGGCCCTCAAGAGACGAACGTTCATCATAGACCCTTAAGCACCCCATGCGCAGATGCACAGGGCTCAGCAGCTGATTGTCCTATAGACTAGAGCCGGGCGCCTTGAAAGACTCCGGGTTTTGCCAGGAAACCTCGCTTTGTCGATTATAACTCCAAATCTATCAAAATACTTCGCACAGTAACAAGGTGCAGCCTCAAGATGCAAAGACCTTCACCTTAAGATCAACACTCCCAGTGGCAAGAACGCAGCGGACAGATACTTTTGTTGCCGCTTTAGAATCATCCTTGACTCCGTTCGATGCGCCTGTCTCTGGTGTGCCATTTGCTCCGGCCTCACCATTGGGTGCGGTCTCCTTGATCAATGGAGGCGCCCACCGAATGGCGCTAATGAAGTGTCCGTGGGCCTCAATTGTGCGTACACATTTGCATTCCTGAGACAAGTCCCAGCATCGTATGGTCTTGTCATCTGCGACAGATAGGAGATATTTCCCACCAGGGTGAAAAGCCAGCCCGCGAACCCAGTTGTCGTGGCCAACCAATGTTTTGAGCAAGTTTCCCCGCGCATCCCAGAGGCGCACGGTTTTATCACGACCTCCAGATGCGACAAATTCTGCTGCTGAGGATGCCGGCGGTGGTTTCTTTTGCCCAGCAAGAGGCGCTAAGTATTGATAACTCGTGGCAGGTGCAAAGGCAACACATTCGATGTAATGTTCGTGACCCAAAAATGTTGCCCTGGTTTCTCCCGATGAGACCTCCCATAAGCGAGGGACCTGATCATCGCCAGCAGAGAAAAGGAATCGACCATCTGGGGATGGTACGACATCTCGTACCCATGCCGAATGCCCGTCCAATGTTTTGACACAATACCCCGTTGTCACATCCCATATCTTGAGCGTTTTGTCCCGCGATGCGGACACTAACAAGTTTCCAGACATTGGGGACCCCGCAGCCCCTGATGGAACAAAGCGAACTGCAGAAACACTATGGTCGTGTCCTGGCAGAGTTCGGATATTCTTATACTCATCGGCTGGATCCCATAGTTTGATAGATAGATCGGACGAACATGAAGCAAGGAGAGTACCCCCTCGTGGTCCTCCGTAATCGACATCTAGCACAGCTCTTGTGTGGCCTTTGACAGTACGCTCGAGCTCGCCCAACTCCCAATCCCAGATCTTAATTGTAGTATCTTCTGATCCCGAGGCAAGTGAGGAGAAGATGGGGTGAAAGGCGACACAGGTGACGGGTTCACGGTGCGATTCGAGATCGTGGCGGGCTGGCGCTCGCGGCAGCCACGAGGCGGGGTCTTTGTTCTTCTGAGACAATGAAGTGGGCGTCGCAGTATCCAGCTCTGTTTGGAGGGAAGCGCATCTTGATTCCAGATCCATAATCTAAATAAGAACCCAGGTAATGAGCCCCTTGCCAAATTAAAATCAATATATGGCCTTGGCCACTGGGGCATTGCTCCCCACCTTCTTTTGTAATCGAACCACACTGGTCCATTTCTTCTCCAAAAGTCCTTCATATTTCTTAAGCGTAGAATCGTCCACGGTGACCGAATCGCCGAGTTCTTCTCGAAGTGCTGCGGAGCTTTGGGGCAGGTTCGCCGAAGCGCAGTAAGCGATCATTGCCTTGTGTCTGTGTTACAGTCGAGTTAATCAGAGACCACGGAAAAACCGGAGATAGATACATACAGCTCCTCCGCCTGCCGCGCCGTGAGAAGCTGGCTCATGGTGCTGGCGGATTTGTGTGTACCCCAAGCAACGGCTTGTCTACCTCCGGGGCCGGAGAGATATAGCAAAGGACCAGATCGCCAGGTATGGAACTTTAGCCCAGGGGACAGAAGAAATGGAGGATAGGGAAGAGCAGAGAAGAGAGGAGGTCAAGTAGATCGCAAAGGGAGTTGGTCCAGATTGATTTGCCCCCGTCCACCGCGGGGTTCCCACTCCCAAAACACAAATGCGCCAAGCCCGCTTGTTTACTTCCCGATCCTGCTGTTTACTCTCCCCTCTTCTCCGCTCATCAGGGATCTGGATCTCTTGCTACTTCTCCAGGATCCTTATCTTCCTACTCTTCCTTCTACGTCTTTCAGCCGGCTCGGACTGATCTTTGCTTGTCCTATTCCTGTCGGCGCGATCGGAGACGGCAACTTTGGCCCGTCCTTACCTTTGGGCACCAAGGAAAATACCATTGGTAAGACCATATAAAGGTCCCAAGCCCCGGGCAAGTGCGCACTTGCACGTTTGGCTAATGATTGTTTTGCCTAAAAACTGCAAGCGCTGCTGCGTCTTGTCTGCAAACGTCGCTGACCATCTTTCTTGCAAGATCCCGATATTGTTTCACCGTAATTCAAATCCTCCTAGACGACCGTCGCCATGGCCGACGAACAAGATTTCTCTTCACTACCATTACCTGACCGGTTCTCACATAAGGTGCGCTCGCTCTCGACCCGTCGCCGCATGGTTCCCTTGGCGACAGTCATCGAAATCAAAAGTCCCATCCCCCCAACTAACATACGGACTTGAACGGCATAGAACTGGAAAGTTAGAAAAGAGGGTTACGAAGATGCCAAAGCGCAATTCGAGAAGAGTCCCGACGAATCAGACCCTGTCTTCACACCATTCTTACAGGACCCTAGTCTATGGAAAGGGGCTGTCGCGGATTCGAACGTCGCCGCCCAGGTAGAGGGTTTGGGGTCATACTGCTCATTTTTGAAGTTCGGAGGTGCACAAGCATGCTCAAGGTATGATCTGATATGCATTATCGCACATATACACTGGTGGTTGAGGGTCTCACTTTTCTGTCTTTAGGACTCGAAGTCTCACGATCGGCCCGATTGCGGAGAAGGGCCTCCCGTGTGCCAGACCTGCGGGCAAAGCCAGCGCCCAGGAGGCATTGTTACTATGCATTGAATTAGATAAAGCAGACACCGTCCTAGAGGATCTTCTACCGACACTATCACACAAAGTACCTAAAGTGATAGCAGGAGCTTTAGCAGCTTTGACGATTCTCTATCACAACTTTGGGTGCAAGATCGTGGATCCTAAACCAACCTTGAAGGCTCTCCCCAAGGTTTTCGGACACGCCGACAAGAATGTGCGTGCAGAGGCACAGAACCTCACGGTTGAGTTGTACCGCTGGCTTCGCGAAGCGATCAAGCCTCTTTTTTGGGCCGATTTAAAGCCCGTGCAGCAACAAGATCTCGAAAAACTTTTCGAAAATGTGAAGTCAGAGCCTACGCCTAAGCAAGAACGCCACACCCGTGCTCAGCAAGATGCAATGGCTACGGCTAGTGCTGCTGGGCCCGGGGACGATGCTGGTGAAGGGGAAGGTGGCGAAGACTTTGGTGAAGAGGAGGAAGAGGAAGAGCTCGACCTTGCAGAGCCGGTTGATGTGATGTCAAAAATCCCCAAGAATACACATGAACAAGTGGCCTCATCAAAATGGAAAGACCGCAAAGAGGCACTGGATGCTCTCTATAATGCGATTAATGTGCCTCGTATTAAAGAAGCACCTTTCGATGAGGTTATGAGAGATTTGGCGAAGAGTATGAAAGATGCCAATATTGGTGTCGTGACGGTAGCAGCCAATTGTGTGGAGGTTCTAGCAAAGGGCCTGCGTGACGGGTTCATGAAATATAGAAGCGTCATCATGGTGCCCATGCTGGAGCGTTTGAAGGAAAAGAAACAGGCAGTTGCTGATGCATTAGGACAAGCACTAGATGCGGTCTTCATGTCTACGACCCTTTCTGACTGTCTTGAGGATATACTGGAGCACCTTAAGCACAAAAATCCTCAGGTGAAGCAAGAGACACTGAAGTTTCTCATTCGCTGCCTTCGCACTACTAGACAAGTTCCAGCCAAACCAGAGATCAAATCGATCGCCGACGCTGGAACAAAACTTTTGACTGAGTCCACCGAAATTGTGCGTTCCGGCGGTGCGGAAATTCTGGGTACCCTCATGAAGATCCTTGGTGAAAGAGCCATGAATCCCTATCTCGACGGACTAGATGAGATTCGAAAGACCAAGATTAAAGAATTCTTCGAAACTGCCGAGGTCAAAGCCAAGGAACGGCCGAAGCCGATTGTCGCGCCTCCCAAGCCTGCACCAGCTGCTAAAAAAGCCGTGCCTGGCAAAAGGCCAGCAATGGGTCTCAAGAAGCCAGCGCCAGCAACCGCCTCTGCACCTCCTGAAGAATCCCCGTCCAAACCTGCTGCCAGGTCCATTCCCTCAAAACTTGGTGTACCCAAAACTGGTGGCATCGCGCCCCCTGGTTCGAAGTTGCGTAGCAAACTCGGTGGTCCTGGAGGCGTGGCATCACCTCAAAGGCGAGTTGCTGAGCCTCCAGCTGAAGAAGCGGCCCCGCCCCCTGCAGCGCCCAAATTCGGACTTGGTCGTGGGCTCGCTGGTCGGCCGATTGCGAAGCCCTCAGCCCCTGCTGAGCCTGCACCCGCACCGGCTGCACCAGCTGTGAGTGGAATCTCTTCAGCAGAGCGTGCCGAGCTAGAAGAGCTTCGCGCGGAGAAGGAGCAGTTCATTCGTACTATCGATGATATGAAGTCCGAAAGATCCAAGTTCAATTCCAACCTCACCGAACTCCAAAACCAAAACGCACAATTGATCGAAGACCACACACGCGATGTCCTGAGCATCAAGGCCAAGGAGACCCAGTTGGTGCGAGCTCGTAGTGATGCAGAGGCTGCCGAGGCCAATGTTCAGAAGCAACAGCGTGAGATTGAACGCTTGAAGAGGGAACTGGCCCGGGCTTTGCGTGCAACTGCGATAAGTCCCTCTGCTGCCTTGTCTGACACCGGTAGTATTGGTAATCCTGAGCCCACTTCAATATATCAAGAAACTGTTGGCAATGGGCACTCTGCTGCAGCGCGTTCTGGCCTGCATATGGGACCCAGATTCGAAGGTGGTCGTCCTCGAAGCTACGCCTCTGCGAGTCCCAGTGAAGAAAAGGAAAACACTGGCGTTGAGTCTCCTGGCTTTGGTAGTCGAGAGGGAGGTCTCGGTCGTCGGAAGTTGAGCCCAACCTATGGTTTGTCTGGCGTGGGTAGCCCTACTCGATCATCTCGAGGCTCCATCAACCCGGCAGATGAAGACCAACAACCGCGTTCTGCAGAGCCTGCCGAGAACTGGAAGCGAGCTGCCGAGGTTACAAGCCAACTCAAGGCAAGAATTGAACAGATGAAGGTAAGGCTCTTGATTTCACCTCCCAGGACAGTGCAAGGGCGTATTAACCAAAGACAGGCAAGACAAGGAATCTCAAAACCTCCAACTCAACGTTAATGACCAAATAACCTTCACCACTATTATACCCTTTTTCTCCTTTCATAGTGTGCTTTAAAAAATGGGGTTCGTTCATGATGCTATCACGATTCTTGGTCTTGGGATGGGCTTCTCTGGGCTTCTGGGAGCACGAGGCAGGGGTTCAGGTTCTTTGCTTTTGTGCATTTCCCTTATTGGCTACTCTTCCTGCTTTTCGTTCTTTTGAAATTCCTATTTCCCTGTAATATTGCCGTCCCAACTTTCTTTATTTTTTCCTCATTCACATGGTTTTATTATGGGTTTTCGCTGGGCGTTGGGCCCTTTGCTCAACGTGGTTCTCTGCTATGTTTGCTCATGTCATTCTGAACTGTATAACACCACCCACTACATAATACAAAAGGTTTAGAGGAATTCTTATGCGACTAAAGGTGTGTCCAGGGTATGATTGTCAACGCGGTACAAATCTTACGTGTCTTAGCCAAGGGCCAAGGCTGCAAAGTAGCTATAATCATGGGTACCTTCCTACTAAGAGTTCGTCGAACCGAACAGCACCGGGATGATAATACTCTTTGAGCAAATTTTATTCATTTTCGCATTCTCTATTTCGAGATCAATACCTTCGATTTCAGGAGGTCATGTCTAATCATACCGGCCTGAGCGTCGTTGCTGCTAAGTCGATGGATCCATATATTAATTTCTCTGTTCCGAACACTGCTCGCCTTCACTAGCCTTTGTGGAAAACTAAAGAGTTTAAGACAGAAGAGCCACCGGGGCAGCATGAAAACAAAGACTGCTTTTAGTACAAGACATCCATGGATGTTACCTAGGTATGTAGATGGCAATTCGAACAGCTACAGATCTCATTCTGACGTCTGGCACCATGGGTCTTGTAATATCCACAAGTCCGAACGAATCACTACACTAGCCCCATAACGGACATCTAAGTGGGGTACGACAAAATCTTCTACTTGTTCTACATGTTCAGCAGACATGAATGATCTCTATTTGATTTTAAAGAAGCCATAGCCCTCATTAGGCAGATGGAACAGGTAGAGAAATTCATTCATGGGTATCTGCAGAAAGTGGTACATAAGGCCGTCGAGGAGTTCGTGAGAAAAAATAATTCTTTTCTTTGTGGTTAGAACGGGAAGGCAAAGGGCTCAAGGCTCCTTCGCTCCATCTATTGCTAAAGAAAGAGTTGGCCGTCAACAAGTGATCCGGAGCTTGAACACCTTTTAAATTCCCATCGAAACTTTTGTAGGAGCGCTTTTCATAATATGGCAATCCAGTCATATGAAGATCGAGTGCACTAAAAGTGAACTTAGACCTTGATGGCGTTCTCGACAGCCTTGCGCTTCTTCTCGGTACGGTCATTGGCCTTCTGGCCCATGATACCAC
>MWPW01000695.1:0-11063 GCA_002153405.1 Mycosphaerella populi pn0402 | reverse complement strand
TGAAATAAGAAATTTCAAGAGTTCGGGTTGGAGAGCGGGTGGAGTGGCTGGATCCACCTGGAGCCGTGGTTGGCATGATGCGATGCGTGACAAATTATTTGCCTCGTCAACGTTGTTGACAATGATGAAACGGCCTTTAGCGCAGTTTTGTATGAGATGTAGACCGAAGTGGCATGCCATGGGCTACTCGCCGTAGCAGCTTAATTTCTTGTGGCTCGAGAAATCTGCCAATATTCGCTCGCACCATAGCCAATCAATTCGCAAATCATTGGTCTCAATATTGATCAACGATGTGATACGGGTTTCACGCTGCTAATATGTAGAGTCGTTCTATAGAAGACTCGCCTTGGCAACTCGCTTGCCCATGCGCAGAAATTTTCGCCTGCAAAATTTTTGTTCTCGCCCCGTGAGAGAAAAATGATTTCTCTCAGCCTAGCCGACACATTTTCAGCCCCGATTCGCAATCACTGTAACGTGTTATGCCGCCCAAATCTTTGTTTCATTTGCCAGTATAGGATGACCAGGGTACTTCGTGTACCTATATCTATAAGCCGGTCGAGGTACTATCGATGAAGAGATGTCGACACCGAGTCCGTCGTCGGAACATGATTTTGTCGTGCGCCAATAGAGACTCCGCCGCTGTCCAGCATTGCTCTCTACAGTCAATCAGCTACCGGTAAATTATCTCGCGATCCTCTCGAAACCGAACAATTTCAATTGACTGTCGAAGGTCCTTGAAATCCTTCTTGAAATAGAGTCGGGGACTGAATGCTAAGAGTAAGCTGAAACAAGAGACTAGAGTGCCTTCGCTGATTACAATCGATAGAGCTTATAGAGATTTTGTTTCCCATACTAGGACTGCATATGACGCCTGTCCCTTTTCGAGCATAACATATGATCCTCCAAACGCTGTAACGGCACCTCGAGTATTCCGCCTTCCAATTTGTTCAAAATTGGCTTCTACCATAGTCTTTGGCTGTTGGTTGGACATGCCCTGAGGCACTGGAGCTGCATATATTCTTCAAATTCTTAGCTAGAAATCGATCGAAGATCTCGTCCGAGTAGTATAGTGAAAATATCACTACTGTTCAGAACTTGCGCTATTTGATCGCCGGTATTCGCTACGCCGCTGTTTATCGCTTGGCTTAAGATAGAGATAGTCTGCTTGAGAAGAATTGTGCTGCTATCGAATTCTGCCTTTGTATCGGCGACAGCTATAGCGTAGAGAGTCTCTGTCGTCTCTTTGAATTCCTACAGAAAACCCTCCCGAAGTCAACCAGGATGTAAGTGCAGCTACAGCAGGCTGTTCCCTCTCATCCTCGTTTACCCAAGCTCTCTCTTCGTACACAACTACAAGAACGATCGATGATATCTACTGACGTGATCAAGCGACTTATTGGATGTATCGAGGAGGACTTGATTTCAGAGGTGATGCATTTCTTGCAGATTGAGTTTCCGTAAAGCGTGGTGTGTGGCTCGGTCCGATTTATGTTCGGGGATCTTAACGAATTGCGGTATACTCCTGAACATAGTCAGCCCAAGCAAAAGAAATCTCTATATACTATAAATATTCAACTTCCCTTTCAATTTTACTTTATTGATCTCGTTACCCGTAGTCTCTGAAATGTGTGTCGAAATGTGCGTCGAAAAAAGGGTTACTCTGTATTTCAGGAATATATCCCGCATTTGGATGTACGCTTGAACAAAAGATTAGATCTACGTCATATTATACAAAGATAATGCTTTCGAAGTGCGAGAGGAGGTGCCAGCAGCAGCTGAGCGACTGTATACTATAAGTAGCCCCGAGGAAGTGCGATCTGTTTTTACAATGAGGCCCCATTGATGTCGCGAGATTAGGGCAGCGAATACTCTTAGAACAGTATATTGACACTTATAATTTCTGGAGTGTAGTGTGTATAGGATATCTTAAGAGTGCTATTAATGTTTCAACATTGATTTCAGTAGTGCTTCATCAGCAAACCGATCTAATCGTGCTGCCAACGTTAGAATTATGGCTTCGGCATAGCTATGTCAAATAGACTGGTCTGTGATTTCCTATGTTTTTCAGAGCCGGTTATATCCGTGACTAGAGATTCATGGGCTATAAATTTCCTACTTATCATCGACTTCTGAGAAAATAACTTTTTTCCTCCGTCTTATATCTACTATATCTTCTCTGGTCCCACCAGGTAGGCAACGAATCTCAATCTAAAGCACCAACACCTGCTGATCTCTATGACTTTCCAGAAGAATACCACGGCTATTACGAGCCTACAGCCAACTACCACGATTAAGACTCCACCAGTCGTAAGATTGAATCTATATTCTCCGAAAGAAATCCAAGCCTAAATCACCGCCTAGGAGGCAATTTCCTGAAGCTAAGAGAAAGTCTCCTGGAGCAGTTCTAACCGCTGCAAGAAAGACTTTGCCTCACTCTAGAAGAATCCCAGGATATATTGGATCAATTTGAAAAAAATGCGAGCCTCGCGGTCGTTTACAATGCCCCGATGATCAGTGTCAATCTTATGAAATGGATAGACGCCATCTTTGGTTCTCCAAGCCCGAAAATCATCCAGCTCGAAAATGGCACGATGCAGAAGACCATCACTTGGCTGGATGTTCTGAATGCAGACAGATCCAAGATCGAATTCAAGGAAGCCGAAATCTATCATTATTATCTGTATGACTTCAACGCAACTGCAGAGCTGTCAGACTTCCAGCATAATATGATGAGTTCCGGCCTACCACAGAAATTGATTCAACCTTGGTACTACAAGAGGGATGTCCAAACAGAGTTATATACACTGTCGTTCACTGCCGAGATGGTTGCAATTTCGAACCAACTTGCATCAAAAGGTGAGTTATGTTACGCTTTATCCGGTAGAAAAATGATTGTGCCTTAACTGACCGGCGAATTCCTGAGCCGCAGTGATTGAAGTCAACAATAAGATCATCGGAAAGGCTAACCAGAGAACTCGAGCGCTTCAAGATATATTGAACAAATGGAAAGAATCAACAGATTCGAATACATATCCATCAAGCCTAGTTTTGGAGCAGGCCCAGCATGATCAAGGTTTAGGGTACGCGGCAGTTCCCAATAAAGAGACTCTCGTGGAAAAAGCATGGTCATCCGTGAAGGAGCTCAAAAGAGCACATCGCATGTGGCGCAGGAGAAAGTTTCGAAGTAGTCTTCCTGGCAAGCTTACTAGACGGAGTTTTCACGGCAGCAAAACAATGCCAGCTTCCAGGATGATGGCGAATAAACTGCTCGGAAGAGCCCCCATGAGAATGGGCCAGAGGAAAAGGCTACATAGCCGAAATGGTCGGCGAGTCACCCTCCCAGATGCACCGTTGTGGATGCCCGTGAAAGGTTCTGAAAAACGACAGAGTCTTAGTTGCCAACCAGGGCCCCTGATGGGGCATCCCTATCCACAAACAGAGAATTTCAACCATACCTGTCAGCATACAAATCCTAGCGAGGACAGTGGAAACCGCAGAAACCCCCTTGAGGAGGCGAGCAGTGGATTTGTCAAGACCTGTTTTGATCGGCAAAACAGCCTCCCAGAACTAAGGCCGAATATCGTGGGTCCATCCAACGACAGGGAGACGCTGGCTGAACATGAGTCAATGACCGGGAGGCCTACGCCTCTGAATCCGGGGGCTGAAGCCATGGAAGGCCAGAGCAATACTGTCATAGGACGCTACAGTACAAGAGGAAATACCGTTCTACGGGACAGAAATGATGAACGCGTGTCAGTGCTGACAGACCCAGTCAACAACACAGGTCTCACTTTTCATGTTAACACTGTGACCGGAGATCGTCAACCACAGACAATATCTCGAAATTTTCCAAAGGAATTTCCAAGACCTTACCCCTCAGAGACTGCGAAACACAGCGAAGAAGCCGTTTGCCACGGCCCAGGCGGGTCCAATCTGCCGGATGGAGTCCTATCTTCTGCGACACATCAATTGAATGCTTCGGCACTTCTACGCAGAGCAAAATAAAAGGCGTGCCCACCCACAAATCACATATAGAGGTCCAAATTATAAACAAACCTCAACCAAGTAAGTGACGCAATCAATACCATACCAGGGGCTAGAGCTGATAGAGAAAAAGCCAGATCCCGCAATCGTCGATGGGCAACCCAGGACATGGAGCGCTTACCATTCTGGTTTATGCAAAGGAGACATTTGAATAAGGAAGAGATCCAAGCTGAGTTTCTGGCAGACTTTCAACATGAGAGGAGCTTTGGAGCAATTCATACTGCTTTCAAACGACAAATGAGGATGTACCACGAGACAAACCACGCGAACAGGATGCCACATTTTGCTCGAGATATTGATCAACCAAGTCGCTACTTTGTCGCAGGCGATAACTCCATGCATACAGCGTCACAACTCGGAGATGGACAACTTCAGGATTATCGGAGTTTGCCCCCAGAAGGTATGTATTGCACATAAGACCCATTGTTCCAGCCTCACAATAGCTAACTTTGATTATCTTTCCTTTTCACTAGCCCCCACACCAGAAATTCTCACAGCCATCCCTGGGTATTCGGATGGCATAGAGGGCTTCCCAGAGAGGGCATACCTGAGTGAAAGCCCCTCCACGATTGCATACCGAGCGACCACTACAGAAAATACTCCCTTCTCTCCTTCCTTTTACGACCAAGGAAAATGAGCTGCTGTCTCCCGGCTAGAGTACATATATGTTTTGTTGCCATTTGGAATTTGCCATTCAAATTCCGAGTGTGTGTTCTTGTGAATGTTTTTCTTATGCCTTGTGTGCTGTTATACTCATTTGCTGAAAATTCTAGGCCCGTCCGATCGTTAACCCCAGAACTGTTGTCCTTCCACAGGATAGTGACACCCCAAGCACCGTTTTCCCCTTCGTCTTCTTTTTAGTAGTCTGGTTGTTTCAAGGCCGTCAAACCCAGCACGCGAAATGCAGGTTTTTGAGCCTTGAATTGCTCTTTTTACATGATACCTATGAATTCGGGGACACCATCTGTCAAAATATAATGAGTTTTTGATGGGCTAGTAAGCGCATAGCTCGACGAGGACAAGATCCCCTTCGAAATAACTGATCACTCTACGTGCAGCCTTCCTGACTGCGGTCTTTCCAAGGTCTCAATTTACTCCAAAAGATTACCATTTGATGACCTCCGCTTTTCTCTCGATCCCGATCTCATGATAGAAATGGAAACATCCACTTACATCGCTCTAGGGGCCGAAATGCTTACAACTTGGGCTTCACACGTCTGACTAGGTCCGACATCGCTGACTTTTATACTGCCGTGTCCTCCGCATCAAAGACCATTCATGTCACGTCGTTTGAGGGCTTACAACGTGCGGCAGCGCCCGTCCCCAATGGAGGCCGTCGCCGTGTAAACGTGTCGAAGCACACTGCGTCCCCATTGGCCTATCTACCCCTACGGCTGGGGCGCTAGTTCCAAAAGAGGGAGGGCCCTCTAACGCAGGCATAGTTGAAAGTCTTTGCATGAATATCCATAGATAATATTCTTATGCTCATTTCGAATTATCCTTCTGTTCTAAAAGGGCAAGAAGTTTCATTTGCAGTTCCTTCTGTTCCGCTTCTCGCTTCTCTTCCCGGAGCTTTTGCTGCTCTAGTTGAGCGAGAAGTTTCTCTTCCCGTGCCTTCTGTTCTGCTTCTCGTTTCTCCTCTCGGTCCTTCTGCTCAGCCAATTGTTCTTGTAATGTTTGAACCATCATGCGTAGCTCCGGTTGCAAACCACGATTCTGCGAGGATGCAGCTCTGCGATACCCCAGACGTTCCTGCGATCCACCCACGGAGAGCTGAGAGTCAGGCCCGTCGACAACGACACTCAAAGAACCCTCGTCTGGGTCCGGAACTCCTTCAAGTATCCGCAATAGTCGGTGAGTATGGATTGGCAGAAATTCGCGGTCCACGTTCTCCACGAACCGATAACATGTCCACCGATCCTCTTTGGTCCAGATGTTGGGTTGCGCGACCGGCCAGCGGTAAAATGACACTTTGCCACCATCAATCTCAGGATAGTAGCCGTATATACGAACGCCCTCGAGCTCATGAGAGACCGAAAACCCCAAAATCCGTCGATGCACCTCTTCCGTGCAGCCCGCCGCTTGGCACAGAGAGACCACAGCCCGCAGGGCAACGCACATACTGTGCATATTCTGCCGGTCGGCAAGCTCCAACGCTTGGTTCCCACATTTGATTTCTGCTGTCAAGTAAGGGAAATACATATCCTCTCGCGCCGTATACGGTGATTTCTCGTCCGGCTTGATCCCCAGTTTGCGCCGCTGGCTCTCGGAAAAGGTCGACCACTTCAATCCGCGCGCGTGGTCGGGCTGCGGTTTCGGACCGTATATTGGCTCGGTCTTCAGCCACGGATCATTGTATCCATCGATCACGTCTTTCAAAGATTCATTCCCCTGGATGTACTGATTTTCCGCGGATGGCATAATGAGGGGGTGTAGGTCCACCAGGAGACGCGCTTCAGATCGGTTCCGCAATGCATTATGGAAGTCTGTGATGTACAAGTCGTCGAAAAGTGTACCGGTAGGAGGCTTGACCGGCTGACCGAGAAGACGCTCACAAAGCGCAATATCGTCGGGTACCGGGCCGGCGGGGGACGGTCGCATGAAGCAGCCCTTGGTTTCCAAAATAGTGACATAGTTGACGGCTCTGTAGGCATATGATCTGGTGTCCCGGGCCGAGCTGCTCTCGCTGTTCTCCGACGAAACCGACCGAGCACGCCCCCGATCCGTTGAGATCGAACGTGATCGGGACCTTTTCGATGATGTTTGACTCATTGTCTCAAGCGTGTCGACCTCCGATGGGGCAGGTATCCACTGATATATTCCGTCCGTGAGCTCGGTGGGCGCATGCGTGAGAGACGGAGGTGCTGTTCGATGCTCTAGGGTATTGGGATTCTAGGCAGTCAGTCAAATGGCTATTGAGAGACGAGATTGAAAACTGACTTCGCTATTACAATCAGGCGAGAGTGGAGAGAGTGGCTGCTGTACTCTGCCGGGGTCTTGCCCGAGCTTCAAAGGCCCTGGATTCGTGCTTGAGCTTCCTCGCCGGGGCACTTTTGCTGGTCGCTCATAACTCTCACTATTGCGGCCTCGTGATTCAGACGCGGCTTCACGTTTCATGTTTGTCGATGTGACCAATCGAAGGAGATCATTTTCGTGGCTAGAGATCACACATGCACAAGAGTGAAAAACCGGCTCCGTTTCATCAGTCAGAAGGAGTCGGGCATCGAGTGGTGACAGGAGGTCGTTGACCAGGATTAGCGCGGCGTTGTTCCTTGGCATGGCTTGGGCGCGAAGATATCCAATCAACTTCGTCATGGACCCACTCGTTATTGGAACCGAAGAGCGATCTCGTCACAACACAGCACGGAATTGAATATATGCAACTCCTAAACTTCAAAATAATGACTCGATGCTTAAACCAAATATTTCCGTGTATGTACAATTAGTTATGCTCCCCTTGCTGAAAACGATCTTAGAGCTTGGTCAAAGCCTGCCGTGGCCTAATTGCCGCTCCTATCGTTAGACTGCCTTTGGGGCGCGCGGCTGCGATAGTTGTGCCCCGGCGAAGTGTCGGGATGAGGAATTGATGTACTGGCTAATACTGAACATGTCTAATAGAATCAGGTGATTGATTGATTGATTGATTGATTGGAGGTCTAAAGATCGGTTGAGCGATCTCTGAGTCTATACTGTCCGTGCTCTAATGTGTTGCGACAAAATATTCAGACTCAGGCCGAATACCATACCATTACTTGGGGAAATGGAGTGAACGAGGAACAAGCCTATCCGCAAAGGCCATAGCAGTAATTGGCCGCTTTTCCAGTTTGTCAGAGACAGGCGATGTTCATAAGGTACAGGTTGAACATAGTGCTGGCTCCGAGCCGGTGAAGAATTGCCACCACCGAAAAGTAATATTGGAACATATCTCAAGGTACTAGAAGCTCGCGAATAGAGTATAAAACTTAAGCATTACAAGTCTGTTTGTACCATCCTGCCGTAGTCGGTCCCTCGAAAATAACCTATTTACTGTCCACCAATGCTCAGTGCACCCATAATACAGCAAAAGAAGGAGTAGTACACTGGCATGAAGTTGTATGTGCAAACAGTGTGTAGCAAAATTATCTATTCGTTCCGGGCATTTCCATTTCAGAAAGAACTCCTAGAAAGTTATGTCCGATTCCTGGGAGCAATAAGGATTCTGAGCAATTTTAGACTTATCTATTTTGCCGATCATCCCAGCAGCTGGGGCTGAATGGCATTCCTTGTCTGCTCCTAGGATAGTATGGTTATGAGGTATGCATTGACGAGCTGGAGCCAGAAAGGAATTGTAAGCAACAAACTTTTGTCATGTGAGGGCTCGCAGGAACGACACATTCGCATATGCCTCTATTTTATATGGAAAGTATTTATATGCTGGTGCCCAAATGATCGTCCTATTGTCCCCTCTCTTTTACTGTACCTACTCATCCTCAGTCTGAATTGATCCCTGAAATTGTGCAGCTCAAGCTTCTGGCTAGATTCATCTCGATTTCCTCGTTTTCAACTCCATGTCTCAACATACCGATACATCCCGCATCTTTGTTCGTCTTTGGGTCTTTTCTCTCACCACTATTTGGCTGCTCGTCGCGGCTTTTAATTCCGTCGCTGCTCGTTTCGCAGATACTTTGCGAGACCAGGTAACAGCTGGCCTCAATGAATCCGACAGCCTCATCCTTTACGACGCATTCCGAGAGCTCATGAGGGACTTTCGCAAGGCAATGGTTATTGTCGCCTTTTTCTCGGTTCTCTTCTCCTTGTTTGGTTTCACACTTCTCGCTCGCCCAAGTTGGGTACGAGATGGGAGGACTGCATTTGACAACTTGTTTATTACCCAATTATTCCTCGGGGTGGTTGTACTCGCTTTGGGTGGGTATCTTATGGACCAGATGCATGGATATCTCGACATTTTTGCAGCATTCGATGATCGAGGCTCCCTGCCTCGTTGCAGCATTATATACCATGGGGCTATCGGTCATATTGTACTTGGTATCCTCGTGATTTTGATCAGCCTCATCAGCCTCTGGTATCTTTTTCGTATCCGTTAGCAGGGAATGTTGCGGAGGTTATGCAGGTAGAATACAGGCAAGAGGCAGGCAAAAAATAGATGCTCGAATACGACTAGATTCTTGCTCTTGTGATGAAATAAAGGAATGAGAAATCAAGGAGTTTTCGATAATGATAAACGGAAAGGCAAAAGCAGGCTTATAAGAGAAAAAAATAACAAAGTTATCTTTCATTCAAGCTCCAAATGCGGATCTCTCGAGACAATTTTCCTTTAGAATAGAGCACAGAGCACATGAGTTAATTGCCGGGGCATTCTTCTTTAGTACAGTTTGGTCTTACCTTGAGCCTTAAAATCAAAATAAAATTCATTTGAAAGGATGAGTAGCCCAAATTACCATCTGTGCTCGTGTACACTCGTTGTATTTCTGATTATGTATGTATCTTCAGTTCAGCCGCCACTTCTACTTGAAATTCCCACAGAGATTATGGACGAAGAACCCCGGATCGAGGCATGGCAACGTAGGCAGGGCGGAGTGCGGCGACATCATGAAGTGCTGGGTGAAAGGAAGGGGTTCCAAGCGAGGCCACATCGACAGTCGAAAGCGGGCTGTCTGCGCTGCAGAGCATACTTGGGAGATGATGTCGAGAATCTGCTTGCGCACCCGAGAAAGATTCCCCATCGCGGTCTCGAATCGTGGCAAGAAAAAAAGGTGCTCACCCATCAACTCCTCACTGAGAGAGTCAAATCTTGAAAGACGAAATTCCACCCAGTAGACTTTCTCCGGTAGTAAGAAGGCGGAAAAGTGCACAAAAATATCCTCCGCCTTGGTAGACGGAGACAGAGGATCCGGACCTGTCCACAGAAAGCTTTGTTGGGTTTCATGATTCGGATAAAAAACACAGTCGACCAAAGATAGCCCGTAAACCTCAGAGCTGGAGACCCCTGATAAGTTGAATGAAGTTCGCTTCAATCCACGGCGGTCGGTAGCAAGGCAGGGGGGTACAGCGGGTACGTTAGAGGACTCCTGCCAGGCTGCGTGGATGTCATCATCGGAAACAAAGTCTGCTTGATGGTCTGTAAATATACGTTTTGGGAGATGTGAAATGGAATTTACCAACCCATTTGGGCCAAATGATTCATTTCCTCGGACGTCGGTAGTTCAAGGAGCTGGAGAGAACAGAACTGGATCATTGGTATTAGATCGACGAACTTGCGAGTTAGAAAGGGAGCGAGCAATAGGCCATTTTGACCTTCTTATCAGAGCCAGACATCGTATTTATCAAAGGTCCATCGATACTTCTATTTGAGCAAGGTATAGATAGTCACAAGTTCAACGAGAATTAACTCTCGACTGCATCGACGTCTCAACGGTCACCCCCGTTCATCGTAAGAGAAGACCATCCAGCGTCCTCGCTTTCATACATATTCACCAGTGTTTGTTGATCACTCAGAGATGATTTTACTAGTCAAAATTCCGGTCACACGTCCGTAATATCGACACGATTCCATTCTGAACAACGTGGGCTGCGCGCCCACGGTCCCAGAGTACCAGGGCCTGCTCATTACAACGCTGCTGTAGAAGACCATTTTCGGCTTTTAGTTCGTCATTGGACAGCGAAAATTGGCGTCGTTCGCTCTCGAGCCGGATTTTCTCAGCAGATTTGACAACATAACATTGCCAGAGACATAGGAATAGGTCGAGTAGGTCGAGAGCTGGTCTCGAGATGGAAGAGCCCATCCGGAGAATCTGCTTGGCCTCAGTTGGCAAAAGGCTGGCAGCGCCAGTGGTGTTCTATTACATGTCAACTAGGCTCCCATTTTGCTACTGGGAAGATCCTGACCTTGAACTCGCTACTTTCACGGCCCGAAGATTCTCGGAATAAGCTATGCAGGTCGGCGGTGTTGTAAGTCAGAGGTATATGAATTGTCTTATGCTATTTAGAGAGAACATGATGCTATATATACAACGAGAAGA
>KZ119034.1:0-25636 GCA_002153405.1 Mycosphaerella populi pn0402 | reverse complement strand
TTCTCCTTGCGCTGCTTCTGGCTCTTGGTCTTCTCGGAGGAGCCCTGGATATAGCTGTCCTCATCGGCCTGCTTGAGCTCGGTGGCGTTGGCCCACTTCTTGTCGTCCTTGGAGCCCTCGTTGGCGGCGCGGACGGGCTTAGCGGCCAAGCTCTCACGAGCAGCCTTCTCGGCGAGGTAGTCGCTGAATGACTTGGACTTGTCGGCCTCCTCTTCCTCGGCGGCGGGGGTCTGAGGCTCGTTCTCCTCGTCCTTGGCGATCTTCTCGGCGGCACGCTCGTCATCGAAAGCCTTCTCGCCGCTTTCGGCACCCCAGCCCTGCTGGACCTGCTTGCGAGTGTCGCTATCAATTCATGTTAGTTAAATTTTTCTACTGACCCCCTTCCAACTAAATTCCATCGGGTGAATCTTAAGAAACAAGCTGCAGGTTTTTGCCGGTCGACTGGTCCGATTTGTGCGGGTTCTTCATTTGTGGTAGGGTCGCTTACGTTTGGCCAGTGCGAGACTGGCGGTCACCACGACCACCACGGTTACCACCGCGGCGGGCGGGCTGCTCGGCCTCATCGGTAGGCTTGGAGCGGTTGTTGCTGCGGCCGGCGTTGCGGTCACGGAAAGCTGTATCACAAATTCCCATCAGTTGGTGCTACCCCACTTGTATAAGCTCTCAATTGTCGTCACATACCAGCCTCGTTTCCGGCGGTCACACGGCCACCACGGCGGCCATTGTTCTCACGGGGAGCCTGGGTCTGAGTGGGAGCCTCCTTGGGGGCATCACGCTTGCCGACACGAGCAGCGGGGCGGTCGACAGCCTTGGCGGGGGGTGCTGGGGGTCTGTTGGGGTCGAGTTCAGGGTCATTGCCTGTTAAAGAGCAAAAGGAGCTTCAGTTAGCTAAAAGATCGGGGTTGGCAGGTTGGACGAATTGAATGGGATAGTGGAGGGGATTGCCGAGGATCCATGAAATCGCACGGACGAATATGTTTGCGGGCAAATAAGAATAACAGCCAAATCACATACCAAGAAGCTCGTAGAGGTTCTATTGAGGAGCAAAGAAGAAAAGGGACAAGCACGTTAGCCGGGGCGCCCGCAACAGAGGAGTCGAATTGAGGCCTAAAGCAAGCACTCATTGTTCAGCGTAAGCAGCGTACCTTGGACCGTACGTCCACCATGACGCCTGATGTTATGGAGTCCTTCCGGCAGGGGAAGGCACTCGACGATCACAGAGGATATGAGAGGAAGCACAAGGCAGAACCTACAGAAGATTCCGGCCTCTTTAGATTGATGGTGATGAAGGGGGTGGTCTAGGAAGGAGGATGAGGTTTGTGGCGGAAGTCCGAATCTGGATAAGCGTCGAATTTACTAAGCGAGGTATCACCGACACCCCAACCAATCAGAACGCGGCCCGCCAACTGGGTTGGCAGCCCGTTAGTCAGCATTGGCTAGGGCTTAGGGTAACTAATCATGCCAGCATTGCGTCACGCAGCGGAGGGCGCATCATACATTTAATAATCGTGCAGCCTCCAAAGCTAGATCGACAGATTCAATTGACAGGGCTCCACCCCGGGGGATCGCCCGGCTGAGCTGGCAAGCGTTGGCAGGCGGTGCCTCGCTTGCCTAATTCGGCCTGACAAAACCACGATCCGCCTGAGCTACTGAGCTTATCTGTGAAGCTACCTTCTCCGCAAAAGCCTATGGGCAAGCTCCCGTTAGAACCTTGCACGGACGTCTACAGGCCAAATTACAATGCCGCCACTGTTTAGAATAATCATACATTCAATCTCCAGGGACCTAGAGACCACTCGGTGGTTGGTGGTCGAGTTGATCCCAATGGCCATGGCCTTCGTAGATATGTCACGTATTCACATCACAGTAATAACAGTCACCATTTACACAGCTCCGTGGTATCAAAACCTCTCGAGGTCACATTTCCTCAATCGAAAAAAGAAGAAAAAGAAAACAATAATCACACAACGCCATGCAATGCTCAGAATGGAAAACATAAGAACTTTTGGAAGAGAAGAGTGCCGACCGAGATAGAAATGTGTGAATAAACTTTTGTCATGTTTCACTTCCGCATTCGCTTCAATCCGTGTCGCCAGTCACGTACACAGTTTCAAGTGCGAGAATTGTTCTGCTCGTAGTTGAATGGCGTAGGGAAGTGCATACTTGCGCTCAGTCCAAAGGGATCTGCATCTAGCATTGGCTCGTAATTTCCCAGTAACTGATTCGCAGCTCCGAAGTCGTTGCCTGAGGCGTCCCCGCCAGGGGTTGGATTGAACCCGGATAGGCTGTGCGATCCAGACGCAATAGATTGCGGAGTGAATCCGGGCATGTATGATGCGTTTGTTGAACCGTCGTGGTCATCGTCGACTAGGTCAGCTTGTGCGTCATACTCTTGCTCTGTGTCATTTTGTCAATACTAGTGTTTTCATTCCGGTTGAATATTATTGGACTCACCGAGTTGATCGTAATGCTTTTGGAAAGGAGAAGGGTAATATGCAGCAGCCACCCGTTGACCACGAGGTCCTCTGGGTTTGGCATCTGTTGGGTCTGTTTGCGGCATGCTGATAGCAGATGGGGAGGTCTGGTTGTTGAAGGTCCGGGGCTGCGGCAGCAGCTGCGGGCGCCCGCCTTGCTGGTCTACACCAACAGGGGACATGGCACCTTGGAATCCAAACCCAGGGGACTTTGTGTGTGACGGGGACGACACGTGGGAGGTGGGAGTAGCCTGGAACTGAGGTGAGGACACGCCGTAAGCAGCATCGCGCTGCGATATGGCAAAGGCGTCGGGCTTCGCAGAGATGCCAGCCGGGTGCCTCTGTGCGGGACGAGCGCCGGCAGGGCCTTGTGCAGCCTTGGGCGGCATGGGTGGCTTCGCGGCAGCACCAGGAGTGCCGGTCTTCAAGCGGAGTTCAGCTTGGACGTCGATGCCTTTCTCAAGGAGAATACGCTCCAGCAAGGAGTTCTTGTAGCGCAGCATTAGACATTCGTCGGCAGCACTGCGATGACTTTGCTGGAGGCTTTGTAAGGACTCCTCATTGCGCTTGATGGTAGTCTCAAGTTGGCGAATGTACTCCGTGCGACGCTCACGAAAGGCAGCTTGCGCTTGTCTGTTGCGTTGCTTTCGCTCTTCAGAAGTGGCGTAAATCTATCGGGGGCAGGGAAGGTCAGCCAATAGAGTTCTTATCTTGGGCAGATACCAGAGGATCGCCGTGCGTCGTCGTTCATGCGCGACAGAGATAAGGGTAGTGCAAGGGGAGGGCAAAGGAATGCGGGGCCCCATATAGCAAGATCTGGAAGCGCGAAAGTTACGTACAGGTTTTCTTCCTCCCTTGCGCTTTTGGGTCTGGGCGGGGTCCTGGGTTAAAGGTTCGGCCTCAGGGTCTGGCGTTGAGACGGCGGAGCTGATTGACCCCCCATCAGGCAAGGGTTCGGACTTGGGCATGGGGTCCATGACCGAGTCATTGTGATCGGGGGCAGACTCGACCATGGAGACCATTGAGAGACCCCGGGTCGAATCTATTTATATAAAAGAAAAGGGTTTGCTCCCGATCGCAGAGGCTGGTTAATCGTTTCTCCCCCCGCCGAACCACGTTGGGGAGCAAAGATCGGGGCAAGAAACAGACGCAGGAACCGCGGAGCCGCGCGGTTAGAGGGGACGTGCGAGAAATACAGTGACATAAAAGAAATGTGATGTGATTATGAGAAAGAAGGAGTCAGAGAATTGAGATAAACGGGGAGCGGGAGGGGAAGGGAGAAGAAAATTTGAGTCAAGCGATTGACTAAACGAATAATAATGCCTATTGTATTATGGGGTAAACGGGTCGAAAGGTCAGACGAGAGGGGCTCGCCTAGTAGGTTTTTTGACTTTGGAATTTCCTTTTTCCTTTTTTTTTCTGTCTTTTTTTTTTCTCTTTCCCTCCTCGCGATGTCTCTCCAACTCGTTCCAGAGCGGTTTTGCGCTGTGAATGGCTGCGACGGCATGGGTCCACCATGCAACGAGTGGTTGGCCACGCCTTCCAGGTCGAGACTGTGGGGAAACCAGCAGGATCTATTCCGCGGAGAAGATTCTGCGACACGACTACACACGGCTGTCCGGGCTATCCAGGCTGTCCGGGCTGTCCAGATTGTCTGTCTGGGCTGCTCAGGCTATCCAGGCCACTCTCTCAGGCTCCCATTGATACATGGCTGTCTTGGACTCTGTCCTGGGGACGCTTCCTACATAGAAGATCGTAGCCGATGTCGGACCCAGACTGGAGGCTGCCCATTCCAGACACCGGGGACAACCGCCTCAGGGGCAAAAGGGCTCTTAGTCAGGTGTCTCGACGACCTTCCAGGGCTGGAAGTGGAGGGAGAGGTCATGCGGCCCCCTCTCCTGACAATGATGCAATGCTCTAGTGCAGGCCTCCATCGTGGACATGCTCTTATTCGTACAAGGCGTAGACAGCTGGCAGGCCACACCGGATACGAGACGTAGTTCCCATAATCCCCTACTCGGGGCTAGATCCACAGCCCGTACTTCGTACACGGTACATCCCAAGAGAGCCGGACTAATGACCTTCGAAAATTAGAAGAGACAGAGGACCTTTAGAATCGCAAATGCGCCCCAGACCTCTCCAACTCAGACACTAGATCAGATCTCAATCTCAATCCAGCCCAATGGACCCAATGGAGAAAGGCAACGGCCTCGGCGATCGGCATTCGGTTCCCCGCCAAATCCAGTCACATGCAGCACTCCCACTCCGGCCTCATCCAAAATAAGGCTGTCCTCGCCGTTGCACGTCACTTCTTGTCCAGATCAAGAGTCCAAAAAACAATGACCTCTCCTGGCCCCGATCACCAGGCGTCTTCACCTGCGGCCCCCGAGCCCGCCAAGGCCGACCACAACCAGACCACCGCGCAGCCCGCAGACCCCGCGCCCGCACAGCAACAACCCGCACAACCTAAACCAACTGTGAACGACGAGGAGGACTCAGACCTAGACGACCTGGACGGTAAGATCCTTACGACATAAAGAACCCACCCCTCGCTCGCTTCGCTTCTATCCCACGCCGATATGCTAGTATTGCTGCACGATGCCCACCATCCCTCTGCCCGACCCCAATTGGACCTCGGCATCGCAACGCCCACACCCATCAAGACAATAGCTAACAATAAATTCCTCAGATGTCCTAGACGACTTCTCAAAACCCAAACCCGCGCCTGCAGCACCTGCGCCCGCAGCAACAGCGGCCACGCCCGGCGCCGCCGACTTCAACGAAGATGCCTTCCTGAAACAACTAGAGGCTGACATGGCGAACATGATGGGTAACCCCGCGGCCGGCGGCGGCGGCGGCGGCAACGCCGCAGACCTCGCCTCAATGGAGCAGGGCGCCGACGCATTTGCGCAGCAGCTCGAAGCAAGTGGGATCCCGCCAGGCGATTTCCTGAAACAGCTGCTTTCGGACGTAATGAGTGAGGAGAGCGGGCAGAAAAGCTCTGCTGCGCCTGGAGCTACATCTGGGGCTGGGTCTGCGGCGGCTTCGGCAGCTGCGGCTGCAGCGTCGAATGTTGCTGGGCATGGGCCGGAGCAAGCGGGGGATTTCAATGATGCGATTCAGCGGACGATGGAGCGGATGAAGGAGTCTGGGGAGCGGGCGACGGAGGCGGCGAGTACGGACGATGGATTGTCGGATGATATGATTGCGCAGCTGTTGAAGGCTGTTGAGGCTGGAGGTGCGGGGGGGGATGAGGGGGATTTGACGAAGATGTTTATGGGGATGATGGAGCAGCTTTCGAATAAGGAGATGCTTTACGAGCCGATGAAGGAGTTGGATGGCAAGTTTGGGCCGTGGATTGAGAAGAATAAAGCCGAGGGCAAAGTTCCTGTCGAGGATATGGAGCGATATGAGACGCAGGCGCGGGTTGTCGGGCAGATTGTGAAGAAATTCGAGGAGCCGGGGTACACAGATGAAGACCCTAAGTGCCGGGAGTATGTGTGGCAGCGGATGCAAGAGGTATGTTGATCGAGATTCCTGGAGGGTTTGGACGTTGTGAATACGGATACTGATGCCTATACTAGATGCAAGCTGCGGGCAGCCCGCCAGAAGAACTCATCTCAAACCCGCTCATGGAAGACCTGGGAGGTGCTGCTGCAGGTGCTGCTGCAGGTGCTGCAGGAGGGATGCCAGATTGCCCTCAGCAGTAGAAGGCTTTAATGGATTGTCCAAAAAATTCATGAGATATAAACATTCATCCATCGGCTTGCTCTGTACTTTACATACCCCACACGCCCGATACCCTGATCTATTTACAAAGTCCTTTCATATATCTAGCGGTATTCACAGAACCCATTACAGAAAATCAAACATATTTAGAGAACAATATCCAACCATGAACGCCACGCATAATGCAAATATAATCAGGATTATGACCCGAAGCAGAAAACCCAGGCTCATGACATATCCATATCCTGAGACTGATTGGCACCAGGCTGATCCTGCAGCGTCATAAAAATATCGTCATATTCATCATCACTGAACGAGCCATTAGTCTCATTCGGCTGCTGACCCATAGTCTCCATCATGGCCATCTCCATAGCCTGCTCCTGTGATGTATACTCGTCAAGAGCGCGAAGATCCACATCATCTATAATAATGTTAGTCCGACTGGCACTCAAACGCCATCCCCCCTATTAAACGAGAGAACAAGGAGAGTAGACATACCAGGAAGCAAGTCATCCTCCTCAAGATCTTCATCCCGAACAACACCATCCAAATCCCGCACCATTGATTCCTCCCACCGACGTTTCTCAGCCAAATAATCCATATGCATCATCTGCTCGCCACGCGCCTCGAACCGGCCCGAGTCGCGTTCGTCCTTCACTCGGTTCAGGAACATCTTCCGCGTCTTAGAGCGCGCAAGCGACGCAGAGGTCTTCATCGGGTTTGCAATCTGCGACGCGTAACGGTCTGCGAACTTGCCCCGCGCAGAAGGAGACGGCGAGGCGGGCGACATCTGCGTTGTAGAATGGCGGGAAGAAAAGACGGGCGAGGAGACGGGCGCGCCGCCACATGAATTTGGGGGTTGCATCTGAGACTGCCTTTTAGGCGGTTCGGTGTGGATTGCAAAGTTTGGGAAGGTGACGGGCGTGCAGTGCGTGTTCTCATCAAGGCCGAAGGGCTTCTGGCCTGTCCCGCGAGAGGGCGATCCCATTGTCCATGGGGGTGTAGAGATGTTGGCGCTGCGCTGGCCGAGAGGAGAAGGCTTTGAGGGTGTGTAGTGGGATGTTTGGCGGAAAGGCGTTGATGGTGAGGAGGGTATTGGGTGTGAGGCGAACATGGTGGATGTGGGATGGAGTGAGGTGAGGTTCAGTGGGTTTCCGTGGTTCGGATGTGGAAGTCTGTTGATGTTTGTCCGAGTCCGGCGGGCGTTCTGAAAGTATAGTGATCCACTTCACAAACAACACAGAAGTACGAGTTCGAGAGGCTTATGAAATTGCAAATAGAACTGGGTCGCGATGTCTTTTGAATGGGCGTGGAGGCTGGGAAGACGTGTCGATCAAATCGCGACGCGCATTCCACCACGTGAGGCGCGTCGGTGCGGGCGGTGGGAATGCGGACCACGATTGATCTCAGCTTATTGCTTATTGACTAGTTTAAGGTGTTTCGGACAGTATTCCTTTGAGATCTCTTTGAACCTTGTGTGTTCATATAACGTCTTGTTTTACCAGAAACGCAAGATTTTGAGGAATATGCCCGATTTAACACAACTGTTCTGAATTAGTCGCCTGGATATCACGAGTATATTCAGTATTGTGCAGTACAAAGTAAGCCTAACCTTAAGCTTCGCATTCCCCCCTCGAGGACTATTCTGTTTTATTGATTGTTCAATATGTTACATATCTCCTTATTACGATACAAGATGAGGCAAAGCTATTTACATAATTATTAAATTGTGGCGATTCTTCTATAAAACCTTCAATCTCCGTATCGATATGGTCCTCATTTTGGGACAACTCACGAAGAAACGATATTACAACAACTATGTCTAATAACGATTCCAATAACCCTGCCACGGACCATGACTGCCAACGTTTTCCAGGTCTCGCTAGGTATGGAAGTAATATTCCAAGAATGGCCTCGCGTTTGATGGCGATAATTAGCAGTGCGGGTTCCCAGACTGGGGGTCGAATTGGTGATAGTGATATCAATTCCACAATGGATGTTTTTATGGCACCAGTAGCGGACTTGGTGTACCTCCTTGATAGAGAGTTTCGATCTAGGCCTAGTCCCAGGTAGCCCAAAGATATCAAGATTGTTACAGCAGAGAGGAACCTGATTTGATAAAGGTAGCTATATCAAGACTTATACATTGTGCACAAGGCCAGGCCTTGGATCCTGAGCTGGAAAACTTATTTGATCGTATAACTCGGGACAGAGAGCGGGCACAGTTAATGCAGGTTCTCCAATCTAAATCTAGTATAACAGCGGAGATGATCCAAGCTAATCCAGAGATCATCGATGACCGCTATGCTTCTCGGCAAGAACTAGCAAGGTTGCTTATTAGTATCCCTCCTTCACCTTAATGTCTTCTTTTCAGCTTTACCTAGGTAGTCTCCTAATATATCTGAGCAACCAATGCAACTTCATTATTCGTTTAGCTTGGCCGCATGTGGCAGCTTATTTATTAGTAATTAGAAAACCCTGTTTCATCGTTCCACCCATGTCAGCGGGAAAATCTAGCAATACGTCTTCTTTGTCCGGCTCGTCTGGGGTTGGACGACCTTCTCCTCAAAGAAAGACCTCTCGCTTATGTGGGTATGGATGTAGACGAATCCATCGAATCCAGCTTTTCAAACTCTGCTCTCGCCCTTCACAGAATTTCGCATATGGGTGTAAACTCGACAATACAAATAACTCCCCAGACTATTTCCTTCCCCTCCCCCCCCCCGCTTACGCTTCACTTCAGCATGTTGTGACCCCGAAGCCCCCGGAATGACCAGCTTGTATTGTGTTGTTGAACCTAGATAATCGATCTATGTCCTCAAGATTCATACTCTTTCCGTCTAGTAGGGTATTTCCTAGAAGCTTCTGACAATCATACGTAACATTCCAAGGGCCACCCTGGGTTTCCACAGTTTGGTCCATATCAGATCGATCCTGACAATGACATTGCTTGTAAACCCCATATGTTTGCGTTACAGTAGGCTATGATAGCTGTACGAGGGATGGATTTGCTAAACTTTTTCCATTCAAACACTCAAAACAATATACACTCCAGCCATCGATAAATGGTTCAGAGAGATTCAAAGATAAGGGAGTATTAAGTAACAGGATATGTGGAGAGCAGTAATGTGAGATGGGGAATCGATATGAGATGAAAGAGGCGAGTCCTGGGTACTCCAAAAAAGCTCCGAGAATATCAATAGGACTTTGAACTAAGTAGTTTTAAACCGAGAGGGAATGAATGTCCAGGTTGCTTGAAATGTGAACTCTCCAAGGAGTGGGATATATAGCCGAGTCTATGTTGGTGTTGAAGGAGTGGAAGGCCGATTGAGCCCGCAAAATGATGTCGCAGCCAAAAAAGATATCAAAAAAAAGGAAAATGTTCGCCTGCCAAGCCCAAAGCGCCAAATAATTTGCGTGATGATCGTACAAAGGTTTTTGCACTTCCGCCCTGGATCAAAGGGTCAAAAGCCAAGAGGACAGCATGAATTCTCCCCTTAGAAGTTCGATGAAGCATTGATTGGCCCAGGGTTGTGGTATTGATCCAGAGTGTTCTTGAACGGAGTGGAACTAGCTGGGCTAGGGGCCTTCTCACGAGGGTTCGAGCCAACAGCGGTGCCACCCATCAGATCATCGTTTTCGTCATTGAACTGATCGTTGCGCTTCTTCTGGATACGCCACATCACGACACCGAGAACACCAAGAACAATGGCACCACCGACACCGACAACAACACCGATGACAACCTTCTTGTTGCTGTCCGACAGACCGCCACCGCCGGAAGAAGAGCCATTGTTGTCAGAGTTGAGGGATGCAGAGCCAGGAGCCGGGGTCGATGTGGAAACGAATTCGGTTGGGCGGGTGCTGCCGCTGATTGTGACTTGAGAGGTGATGGTTTGGGTGACTGGGGCTTCTGTGGTGTGGGTGGTATCTGCCGAGGTGGTCTTCTTGGTATCGTCGGACGAAGTAGTCTTTGATGGTTCTGCAGAGGAAGTGGTCTGCGCAGCGTCGGTGGTAGTAGAAGGCGCTGCGGAAGAAGTTGTTGGTGCCTCAGAAGACGTTGACTCAGAGGACGAGGTGGATGGTGCTTCCGAGCTAGTTGAATCTTGAGACGACGTGGAAGCGGCAGTCGAGGAGGTAGGGGCCTCTGAAGTCGCGGAGTTGTCGGCGGATGAGTCGGCTGCGGTACTCGAAGGAGTCAGGTCCGGGACGAGGTTGGATACATCAGCGCCGACGGCCTGAGCAGTGACAGCAGTCACCAGCAAGGCGTGAACGAAAAGAGAGACGTTGAGTAGACGCATGGTGAACCAGGATCTAGAGAAAACGATGGGGAAGGAAACGAATGACGGGGATGGATGGGAGAAAAGAGAAAGGAGTCAGTCAGGACCGGTGGATTTGGGCGATTCGCGGCGGTAGTGTACACTAGCTTCTTTGGGGGCTAGCGCCGCCCTAGTTTCAGGTGGTTTTTTTTAGGCCGCCATCATTGTCATCTGTCATCCTCTTTCCAGCGTTCAGGACTCGTGTTATCCCTTGATCGTCTTTGCTGCTGCGCTTCCATCACAATGTGCAAAGTCATACCAATTATCACTGTTGGATTGTTGGATCCCTGGTCCCAGCCACAACAACCGCCCCAGCAAACAAACTTGTAGACTCGAAACCTTTGCCGACCTTTTACCAGCCCCACTCAAGTCTAGCCCTCCAGCCATTCGTTACCGTTGCCCCTCGCGCTGGGCCATATTTAGCAACTCCTCCATATGGCCAATATGTCAGTGTCAACATGATCGCCGTGGTAGCATCCAAGTGCTACCCTCCCGATCCCCCTAGGGCAGTGCAGAGGATCCTGAACCCATCAGGCCTGAAACTCACCATGCCTACATACATCTCATTATTAGGGTAAGGCCAGCCAGATCTACAATCAGGCGGCCCCTGTACGGCAATCGGCCCTGGTCGGCTTCTTGTGCATGCCGTACCAAGAGACCAAACTTCTGGGCACCTTTTTTCCGCCAAGCACAATTCAACACTCAAGCCCCCAGGCCATGCATGTATGTCGATCTACCCGTAGTGACCATGTGGCCAAGCCGAGAGTCTCTTGCCTTTGCTCCGTAAAGGCTCTAGACAACCGCACAGCCGGTTGCCCGGGAGCCTACGGCCCCTGGGAAGTTTGCAACAGCTCGGTTGTACAAAGCCAGTAGAGTCGAAAATGGCGCCTCCTGACTAGTAAGTAGTTCTGACCCTGCAGGGCTCTAGTTGTGGCTTGCATGTTGTACCGGGAATCCCTGGTTCCTAAAGAACCAACTTGTGGAACCTTTCCCCCCGATTATGACTCGTCCGGCCAAGGGTACGTACTGCTATGTACGAGTACAGAGTACAGGACTCCGTAGGGCTGCGGCTTTAATCTGATTCGCTGCTGGCCAATCATAGCAACAAGATGAGGTATTTGTTGGCATCACAGATAATAATCTCCTTTTAAAAGGGTTCGATATATCCAATAGCTATCCTACTTATCAATTCCTCGTTACCCGTTCGATGACGCTATGCCTTGGAAGCTGCCGGGTCGCTCTTAAGGACTGGGATTACGACTGGGACAACACATCAACCCCACCTGAGACAAATGGTGCGTTTCAAAGGAATGTAGCCGAATACCCACGGGTCGGCGGATAGGCCTGGAGGAATTGGGTATGAATCTAGCAAGAAACGGGAAGGAATTCAAATTATGGGTATCAAGCAGTTGGTACACAAGGGAACTCCGCAAGGCCTTTAAGGGGCTTTGGGAGGAACAAAGCAAACAAAGAAGCATATCAGAACTTGTCGGAGGGTTTCCCCTTCAGCTGGTTCTTGAATTCATCTTTGAAATGGTTGAAGAACCTTTGAATGCTGGTTTCTAGTCATCACATGCATCAGCTAAAATCCTCATGGTCACGTCCTTTTGTTTCATGACTAACCGTGTCCTGGAAGAGTCGTTCGGCTCTCCTCCATGGGAACACCATAGCGATGGTATTGAACACGTTGATGGATCTGCCCGACCATCTTGTGGAAGGTCGCGCTCCGCAACAACTAAGCATGATTAGTGGAGTTCCACCATAGTATGAATGGCCGACCGATCATCCTTATACTTACGCGGTTATGCAGCCAAGTTGCGCCTAAACAGTGTGAATAGCCTCGCCAAGTCTCCGACATGGAAGCACGAACTTACCTTCCACATTCAGAATGAACTGGATCAACTTGAGAAACATGTTGACCGAGGTTCACCAGATCGCCGTAGGAGGCGAAAAAGGCGGAGGGGAAGCAGAGTTGGAAAAGTCCAGCTCTTAGTAAGCCCCGCCCCAAACGCCCAAAACTTCTGGAAGATCGTCAGATCGCATTCGACGTTTCGTGACTCACCTCCCCCTCGTTCTTGGTTCTCCGAGGTTATGTCATACAGCTAGAGCTGGATCCAGGCCCTCGAAGCGACTGTCAGCCAAAGCTAACATTTGTGGTTCGGCCAACCCATCGACTCTTTCCCACCGCGATGGCGAGTGATAAGCTCAATACGCAAGAGGCTTGGATTTTCAGATACCGTTCGTACGACTTATAGGGCCTACTGTACGATAATGACCAAAGGCTGCTATACCTGCCGTCGCCGTCGCATCATCTGCGACAATGGCCAGCCCACTTGTCGAAAATGCCGAGACGCAGGGAAAGAATGCTTGGGCTACCAGAAACCTCTGGTCTGGGTCAAAGGTGGTGTAGCTAGTCGAGGGAAGATGATGGGACGCAGCTTCGACGATGCAAATAAACCTGACAAAATTTCGAAAGATCAACTACCTGAGCAAGGCTCCAATTCTTTACAAGACGCAGATCTCTCTCCCGCTTCTGGCTCCTCTCCCTATGCAGTCTCGCCAAATTCAAGCTCCCACGAGAGCCCGAAGGTGGATAACTGGGGTAAAGAGATATTAGAGCAACGCGCAGGTGACCAACTTGATTCTGCTGAAGTTGAGATTCTCTCTGAGACCTTTAATGTTCTGGAGACGGATGATCAAGTAGTCCATGTCCCACGAAATGGTGCTATCGATTATGTTCCAGCACCATGGGGCTTGGTGGATCCTTTAATGAAAGATTTCAGTCCACTTACCAGGTTCTACCTTTCACACTGTATGTCGTGCTATTTTTCCAAAGTCTGATCTTCCCTCTGACGGTTGTCGATGCAGATAATGAACGCATCACGAATGAACTTCTCGTATATCCTCAAACCAAGAATCCTTGGCGAGATATTATGGCGCTGGTCGGCTATTCTCCTCTAATCACTAATTCATTATGTGCAATGGGAGCTGTACACTATTCTCTCATGGAAGGCTCTGATTCTTCCGTTTTGCCCTGGTCTTCACATAATCCTTTAACAACAGACACCCTCCTATCCAGCGAGGAAATCCAGAATATGATTCTTCCATCAAACTCTCGCCGATCACCCTCGAAAGCTTACCAGCATTACTTGGAGTTCAAACAGCGTACTTTGTCTCAATTATCAAGAGACCTCTTGAACCCAGCCACGCAAAACGATGATATCAACTTGGCTGCCATTGTACTTCTCGCTCTATTGGATGTCTTTGAGTCCGGGAGCGGTGCTTGGAGCTATCATATCGAAGGCCTAAAGAAGCTCCTGAGGGACAGGCCCGGAAACAAGATTGGTCGAGGTATACTCCAAGGACTCGAAGAATTCGCCATTGAGGGCTGCTTGATGTGCGTTCTGCTTCAAGCCATCTCTTTACTCTAAATTGAATATGATATAACTAACATCGTTTGTATCCAGTATGGAAATCATGGGATCTACCTTAGCTCGCCCAGGCGCACTTTCCAAACCACTGCTCCCCGCCGCAGGCTCACCAATGCTCAAGCGCCTCGAAGAAACCTCCTGGGTAGGCTGCCCAGCCTTCCTTTTAGAAGTAATATTCTACATCCACACCCTCTGGTACCCCGAATCCGAAATCCCATCCACAACCCCCCATCCAATCCCCCTCTCCAGCTCAATGCAACACGGCCAACCCCTCACCCGCGAATCCTACACAGCCCTCCTACACAGCATCCGCACCTTCGACCCCGTCTCCTGGGCCCATGACATGCAAGCCTACTTCCACCTTCCAGACCTCTTCTCCCGCATCGCCCTCGCAAGCGCCTACCAAGCAGCCGTCTACCTATACACCAGCCGCGTGCTCTCGCGCACCCGCGAGGGATTCTCGCCGCCGTGGAAGGAAATTGATCTTCCGGCCGACCATGCAATCGTCGCGAATGATCTCCTAACGCGCATTTGCTCTGTTCCCCGCTCCGATCCGCACTTCAAGTGCCTTATTTGGCCGACTTTTATCGCGGGGGCGGAGTGTCGCCGGTTGGCTCAGCGGGCACTGGTGCTAGAGCAACTGGGTGCTTTGTACAAGGCTGTTACGAGTGTCAATGTGCGCAATGCGGCTTGGGTGCTTAGGCTTATGTGGCAGAAGCAGGATTTAAGACGGCGGGAGAATATGCTTTTTGCTCTTGTTGATGATCAGGATACGGAGAAGGCGGCAGGAGATCAAGGTGATGACGAAACCTTTGACTCATCGTTTGATTGGGTGGACGAACTCGATGCCTCTCGATTGGATTGGCTATTTATTTGATATTTTGCCCTCGTTTCCTCTCGTGAATCCGGTGCAGAGGCGGGGAGGTCTATCATGCCAAAAAAGTTACAGTGGAAGATTAAATTAGCTTGATACTTGAAATAACTTGGTATGTGGCTGTAGGTGTAGCTAATGTGTCGATAACTAAATCTTAAGTCTATTCCTGTGCTGATTGGTATAGCATAATGTGTAGATCCATACCTAGGTATACAGGTACTATTAGTCCCGTATTAATTCGGTGTTTCTGAATCAAATACGTTCTGTGGGATGGTCAGATTACACTTCTACTCAAACTCTTGTATTCAGACACACCCAATCAGCGCCATAGTACTCAGTATGTCTTGACTTATTGTACATGCGCAGTTCTAGATTCAATATAGAAAGCCTTATATTTGCGGACCAAAAAATCGGGTATATCAATTTTTGAACTCTGACAGGAAGGAAATTAGAACGGAGAAGCCGCAAGGATGATGAAGCTGGGTAGGTATTGAAGTTCGATAGGACTGGTCAAGAAAAGAATGAAATAAATCAAAGTCACAACGAAATTGCAGCCCAGGCCAAGGCAGGTAGATGAAAAGAATCCGCCTAAGAGAGCCAATTGCGTTGGAAGCTCCAGACAGGAAATTAGTAGCGAATGAAGGGCTTCCAGGCCAGAATTTTGGGAGATCAGAAGGGCATGACAAAGAAAACCTGGAATGAAATGTAAACGTATCGGATTCCTGCTGCAGCATATAGCTAGACAGTGATGGTGAGCATCTTGAGCAACTCGCCGAATGTGTAGGGATGAACACGAGACTTCGAAAAGAGGTTCAAAAAAATGCATCGCATCAAATCAGGGATATATAACAGTGGACAAAGAAATAAGAAAGAAATGACTTGTACGGCAACGAAATGATTCTGGAGAGAGAGAGAAAAAAAGATATGCATGCTCCCTTCCAATTCTAAATGCAAAACATGGCCCAACACAGCAAAACACGCTCGTCACAGAAAGATGCAGGGGAAAGAAAACCAAATATGCAGAAGATTTATTTGTCCTTCGTGCAGACGCTGGGGGAGGGAGGAATAGAATTTGAGGTCAAAAGGAGGGAGAGAGAAAAAGTCAAGGCATAGAAGGCAAAGCAATGCGACACACACACAGACACATTCAAGGCGAATCCGAATAATCTCAAATAAGTTGGCGGGCATATATGAGAACCTGTACATCCTTTTGCTCACTCTCTAGAATACAGCAGCAAGACCATTCTTGGAATGGCGCCTACTGAATCTCTTCCTTCCTTTGGCCGAATCTCCGTCATTTTGGTGTTTGACCAGTGTATTACGAGTTGGTGGATGGGATGAACTGTCCCCTTGGAGATCGGCCGTGCGGTCAAGGGTATTCGAATGACTGGAAAATGCCGATGAAATGTCGCGGAACGCATCGTCGCCAGAGTATGGCCCGGCACTAGGTTGAGCCAGTGCAATCTCTCGGGCTCTATCTAATACGTCAAGCCACTCTTGCACTGAAACGGCGTGTGCCCCGGAGGATTGTTTTGGATCCTCGAATACAAAGTGCTTGTCCCTCTGGAATCAAGTTAGTATATAATTCTTAGACCAATGGAGAGTTCAAAATACATACCGTGTCCACTATCCAGGATGAGTGACCCTTGACATCAGTCGTGCTTCGATAGCTTGTCCCGGGAGCGAGAAGAGAGATCTCTGTCTTAGCCTTCTTTTCATCACCACCAGCAGCAGCCATGATGATTCGTCCAGAAGAAGTGATCATCACCAGTCGATTTCGCTTTTTAGTTGCGGAGCCGGAGAAAAAGCGCGAGAACTTCTTAGACGTGGTGTCCAGCTCACCGCTACTATTCTTCGAGGTTGGGCTATGAGTTGCTGCTGAAGATGTAACAACCATATTCCCCAGTTTCAGAATTCTTTCGTTGGACCTGCTGAGAACAGGTGACCATTCAATATCCAACTGACTTGGTGGGGGTAATTCAGTAACCACTCTTGGAAGGTTTCTCGTGCTCGCATTTGGCGCGTTAGACGGAGCTGTGGAGATTGCGGGAGGGAAGTTGTCGCTGCCTTCACCATTAAGCTTGATGGGTTCTCGTGGAGGTGGAACATATGCCTTCAACCGGGGAGCCTTTTGCTTCCACATATCGGTGCCCCATGTGATGCCATCAAAGAACTCATGGTTCTTGATATGCTCTATTTGGAGTCGCTGAGCAGGGTCAAGGACTAGTAGACGTTCAACCAAGTCTCGGGCAACAGCTGGGAACCCAATCGGGAATTCATAATCCAAGCCAACAATCTTCTGGAATGTTTGATATTCGTTTCCGGCCTTGAAAGGCGGGCGACCAGCCAACAGCTGATATATGATGCAGCCAAATGCCCATAAATCGCTAGCTTTGCAGGCATTCTTATCAGTCAAGAGCTCAGGGCTCACATACTCGGCTGTACCAACGAAAGAGCTTGCTCGCTCCTCCTCGGAGATGCCCGTAGAATCGATATTGGGGATAGAACTTGTGCTCTCGTCCGGTCGCTTTGGAGCTTTCAGGATTTTTGCGGTGCCGAAGTCAGTGATTTTGACGTGCATTGAATGGTCGAGTAGTACGTTCTCCGGTTTGAGGTCTCGATGGATCACACCACGCTTGTGCATGTAGTCGATGGTATCGAGGATCTGGGCACCATAGAATTTGGTACACTCCTCATCAAATGTTGACATCCGCTTGAGTACCCCGAGAAGTTCTCCTCCTTTGCAGAGATCCAGAACAAAATATAGCGAGCGTTCATCTTGGAAGGTATAATATAGGCGGACAATTCCGGGGTGATCGGTCAGGCGATTTAAGGTATCCTTCTCGATATTGACATACTTCACTTTCTTCTCCTTAATGATGTGTCGCTTGTCGAGAATCTTGATCGCGTATTCCTTCAATGTTTGTCGATCCGTTGCAAAGACCACTGTACTGTAAGAGCCTTCTCCGAGCGTATTACCAAACGAGAAATCACGCACGCCCTTCTTAACAAAGCGTGATACCGTTTGCCCATTCGCGTCAACTTCCTGCCTCACGGAGACGGCTGCACCACGTTCTTGCCAATCCTCGCTGCTAGGTGGTGGTCCGTTCTCCAAGCCGTAGGGAGTTCGGCCCATGCCGGTCTGTGTGCTCCCCCTGGCGTGAGCCCGTGATGTTTGACGCATTACGGCCGGGCCATTAGCCGGGATCTGGGCAGTTCGATAGGATCGGTCGCTGTGAGAGTTATCACGAACGGGGACACCTGCTTGGGCCTGCATTGCAGCAACGCCCGACGCGCCTCGGACGTCCTTCCTAGATTGTTGGGTCGATGTCGATGAGGCGCCTGAGTCGGTTCGCATTCGGTATGAGTTATCACGAGGGAGTACTGATGAGGCAGAGCCATTTGCATAAACGGAAGACAATGGGCGGGAAGGATTTGGGGGCGTTGAGTGCGTCGCTGAGTACGGCTGATATGGACCTTGTTGGGCCGGAGGGAGATCGGGAAACGGATGAGCGATGGAGGATCGGGTCTCGTAGGATAAAGGGTAATCGATAGGAGGCGGAGGAAAGGCCGTTGATGGCTCGTCCTGCGGTACAGATTCAGGAACATGGTAGTTTGTTGATACCGAATCGGCTGGCAGGTCGGATGTACGGGCTTCCGTCAAACCGGCGGTCGCGGCCTCCGATTGAAGAGGCGAGTCGTCTGGATTAGCGATCCGAAGCCCTCCTAGGGACTGCGAAAGACTAAGATCCCCGTTCATGGTGGAGGGCGTGGGCGGAGGATCGAATGAGCCAACGTTGCTGGGCCGAGGGAGGGTGGGGGGGTTTGAGGAGCGAGAAAGGGGGTTGGAAGATTCAACGAGGGAATCAAACGAAAGACAGCCGACAGTCTAGAGCGGCGACGGAGGCAGAGGAGGCATGGTCCAGTGCAGATGACGTTGGAAAGAGAGGAGGGGGGAGAGGGCAAGAGAGGATCAACAGGAGGCTCCAGAGTCTTAGTAGAATTCGGGTCTAGTGTCGGAGGGGGCTGAGCATGACGGGCTATTAATACTAAATACTGGCCCAATATCAGAACTCCGTGCAGTCAACATGGTCTAGAGGAACACATTCAATTACCAAGTTCCTGCCATTGAGATAGTCTGTTCCGATACTTGGAGCGATGTGTAGTTCGCGCCAATCGCCATCGCTGATTTGTCTAGTTTCGCGACTCGGCAGGGTCAACCATGACATGGCCTTACCTTCCTCACGCAAATGAGAGATATTGCAATTTTGAATTTCTCTGTTGCCATAGAATCCTCAGTGGCTCTTGACTGAGACTGTGCAACCTTTGCAATCTTTGTCTTTTCCCATCGGGATCATGATCCGGCGCCCAGCATCAGTTGTTTGCCTGGGAGATGAGGAGATCCAAGGCCATCTGCAACGCATCTTCGACAAGGCTACGGTGCTTAAGGCACTGGCACAACTGAATCTAAGCGAACAAAGCTCGCGTATTTCCTCCAATTCCATTGACTTGCGGCCCAATTCCTACGAATCTGCGAGCAACTCGGACGGAGGTCTTCATACATCAGCCCAGCCTTATATTCACCATGCCCCTGTGTCCTCTCTCCCAAACGACCAATCTACCTCGAGCACCGCCAGGAAAGAAACTGGGACTGCACGACCTATTCATGCTCGCCAAGTGGTGGATACCACTGCCGCTATTATTCGTGTTCGCCAAGCAACTACTCGACCCCGATACCGAGTATCTCCACTCCGTGAACGAATGCGCTCTCGTCTGACCGTCAACATTGCCAATATCCCGCGTGAACACCGAAGAGATTTCAGCCTTGCCAGTCGTTTGAATCGTGGGAAAGGTCTGTGCATTCTACAGGAGAGGAACTCATCGGGTTTGTCAACGTATTAACCCTATTGCAGAAACGTATCGAGACAATCACCAGATCCGTGTCAATGCACGACCCACCGTTGATGATGAACAGCTACCGTGTCCTACGCTCAAGGACTCCGGCAAGTCGTCCGGTACTATACCCATTTTGACCAGCGCCAATTTTCCGCCCCGAGACCTCAAGTTAGCGCCTGCGCCATCTTACGAGAAAGGCCTGGACAACATGGTTAGTACGTCAGCCGGGGTGGAGGGCTTCCACCCAGCGTCTCGCAACAATCCCCTGGAGGAATACTTTGCGTCCAAGGAGCCCAATGCAGATAGCGATCGTGTGTGGTAGGCGAACTGTACAGAAGTATTGTCGCCACCTGTTCCGGGTCTTCTGCATTGCAAAGTTTCGGCAAAGTACTATTGACCAATGTCACCGATGATGTATTTTTAATGCTGTGCGAGGAAAGTCGGTGTCCTATTCCAAGATATGCCTAAAGCTTATGTTTAATTTTTCCGGCTGCTTCCATATCTATGGCCAGCCGTGCTAGCTCCTAAACCTGCTCAATGGAAAGGCAAATTCAATTCCAATTCGAGGTTTTCATTTGTATACCTCAACGTCATCCTGCAGGGGATAAAAATACCCATGCGTACGCCCCTTCCCCGGATAAGGACTCCAACTATCCGTCTTGCAGCCCAAGCCGCTTGAATCTTTATCAATTTGAATGAGTATTGTCTATGAATTAAACCCTCCCGAGTTTGAGCTGAAACATTGCTATAGACTGGAGGCCCAGGCTGTCTGAGTTGTGGAGGCAAAAAGCCTCGGTTAGTAATTTCGCTGCCTCCGCCAGTGACGCGTCCCATTAGGAATTCGTTTAAGCGCGGGCATTCCTGGAAGCGAGATGATGTACAATAGAATGGCTTTGATATCCCCCCAATCTTCATACAGGTGATCTCGTATCCATCTATCGCTGATGAAGTTGATCTTTCTCTTCTACTCTTCCCCGCTAACACGCGATCTGGGCTTATCTTGTCTCACCCCCGTTATCCACTCTTCTTTATAGGCTGCCGCCAAGCTTTGCAGGTTTCTTCCGTCGTGAAAAAGACTTCAAAATTATTAATAGAACTCCTACTAATGCGGGGCAAGAAGCTACTGTGGCTAGAAATAGGTTCCTCGTCCGTAGATCGCGAGAACACCACATGGCCAAATTACAATTACTGGCTGTAATCATGTGCAAAAATAGATATCCGTTCCATGCAGTGTATATTGTGAACACGACTTGTTCAACTTCAATATCGCCTCCCGGTCTTTGTACTAAGTTTGTCCGGTGCAACATCCACCGTGTGCAGACATATATTTATTGAAACTGACGCAATCTATCAATAGACCAAAGGTCTTGATGTGCTTCAAGGCTGCAGGTGGCATGGGCGCGAATTCATCATTCCGAGTATACGGCCACATGGCTCATGCACTATTCAATCTTTATGAAACCAATCAACCAGGTGTCTGATATTTGAAACAATTCTGATGCTTCCGAGGTTGGAGAGGCTGCGTGACATTTACAAGAGCGGCGCCTCGTGTTCTACCAGCTCCTCGTGGAATTCCAAGAAAGGTTTCAATGCCATAGAATTACGAGTTAAGTGGCTTATCCAGATTATATGTTTAAACCCCCGGTTAGTCACTATCATTGACTGGATCGAAATTGAGAGCCCTGGATTGAATAGGCTAAACATTGCCCGGGAGCGAAAAGCCCCTTTATCATATCCAAGTGGATTGGGGCTGGCTTCTACCAGACGAAAGCTCCTGGTTTGAATCATGGGAGCCCGTTATCAAATTTGAGTAGATGGGATATACTTGTATATATTAATGTAGTCGCCAAGAAGGTGCCATCTTGGTACTCTACTCCGCACCTGGGCACAAAGATCTGAAATCAGATTCCTCAGGTGCCATGCCACTCTCGGGCTGGTGGGCAAATTAATGATAGAAAATTGACTGTCATCGCTCGTATTTGCTCATCATACGAAGCAGTGCTATTAGTGATAACTTTAAATCCTCAGTGAAGATGCTGTTGTATTGTCGGCGTTGCCTTTTGTAACGGGCATATTCCGTCCAAGCGTTCCTTATAATGCCTCAATCTTCTGCTTCTTGTATTTCCAAGGCCAGAATCGTTCCGATCATTGCTTCTTTCCTCACAACCCCTAGCGCCTCCATGAAGACTTCCTTGAGCTATTCGTCATGCAAGTAGAAGGATCTGAATATTGTATAGTCATTATATACCCCAGGAGAGGTTCCCTAGGTATTTAAATATCTATAACAACTGGTCAAACTTGTCAATTTGAATATGGAATATTTCGGCCACATATAAAAGAGATTTTGTTCTGAGAGGTATTGAACGTGTGCGAGAAGATGTGAGCGCTTTCCAGCCTCAATGAATCAAGAAGTACCAGAAACCCTCTCGCTTCAATGAGATACACTTAGCTATAATTGATACAAAATAGACACAAAAGTGTGAAAAGACACAATTACCGAAGTTACCGAATTATCGACGTGGGTGATTTGTCGGTGATTGTATACCTCGCCCCCACCACGGAGATCGGAGGGCTGACAGCCGACTCATCCTTTGAGATTGCATGTTACATGATATCCAATCTATGCATAGCTCTTGTTAACATGTCCTGAGAAGCTAAATTGCTTGCATTAGCTGAACGGGCTAGTAGATATTTCTTCCCATTCAGTCGCTAAGTGTACTCATTTGCACCATAGCAAATATTCAGTCGTCAAGATATCTTTAAGCATTGTGATCTGACAACTTCGAATAAAATCCTGCGCCATGTGAAGTCAGGCGAAATTAAACAGTTATATTCCAGTCAGGGTTTAAGTAGGTGTACAGTTGCGGTTCTGGCCCGAAAGCAAACATTTATTATGGCATATTATTGGCCAGGAGCTCACCGGTTTCACTCCGCTTCCAACAATTTCTCCTGCTGATCCTGCCCACTCTGGGCTCAACGAGGATAATTAATAGAATAGCAACGCTCTTCTCTACGGTAAGCCGGGCAGATCGAATATTTTGCAAGGAAGCAATGAAACACCATGTACTTCGTATATGCAGCAAACCAACACGAGAACAACTATATGCTGAATAGGTCTTCCATAAATGACTACCAAGTCAGCCAACTGATCGGGTTCGGAAGCGTCTTGAACCACTCATTTTACTTGTTTGTGTCTCAATAATAAATCCCTTAAAGTAGCAAGCCATGTCTAGGATATGTCATACGATGATAGCAACGGTAGCGTTTGTGGCTGAAAAGTATGGGGGGGGGTCCGTTCGAGAAGAACGCCATAACCTATTCCTACGACCCCTATAATACCTCACAACTCAAGCATTAGCCAAGGAATTTCAAACGGCCAAGGCGGACTTAACATGAATCATCGATATACACCCGGATAATCCTTCATACGGATGAATATCCGCTCCGCATTGTCGATCTGTGGCGTCTGTGACTGCTGTCCCTGAAATTGCAACCTCGAACGGCGGAGTGTACCTGAAAGTCTGAACCACCAACAGACAGGTTACATGGAGGCCGATTCCTTCAAACTCTGATACCATGATCTTACTGGGCATCGACAGGGAAGGGCCCTCACTAGTCCTGATTTGGCATGGCCCGATAAAGCCCCTAGGCCAGTGTCTCAGATGAACAAAAGTTCATATAAAGAATCCGATTCCTTGTATTCTTATCCTGAGTTATCCAAGCAGAAAATAATATCGATTTTCCTCCTCGTCCCAAACATCAAAACCCACCTGCCAAAATGTCTGTCTCCGCCTGCAACGTCCTCCAGAACCCATCTTTCGAGTCGGGCGTGGCTCCATGGAAGGGCTCTGCTGCTAACATCGCGACCCTCGAAAACTCTACCTCGTATTTCGGCAAGGCATTCGATGGCTCAAAATACCTGTAAGGCATTCACTACGAGCCTAACTTATAGGCCTGACTTAGGCTGACTAATTGTTAGCTCCGTCAAAACTGGCATCGATAACCAGGGTAACTCGATCTCTCAGGGCATCATGAACTTGAAGCCATCCGTCGAGTACACCTTCAATGCGGCAGTCCAAGTCCCTTCAGGCGCGGCATCTTACTGCACTATCACTTCATACTTGGGCCACAATATAACCGGACCTGGCAAGATCAACACCTTGGACATCGACATGCAAAGCTCTTCGAAGTGGATCAGCCTTAACGGCACCGTTACGCCCAAGGCCTCGCATGGTATCCTGTCTATATTCGGAGCCTGTGATCTCGAGGACCCCTCTTATACCACCAACTGGATTATCGATGCCGTTAGCTTCGCCCCTACCCAGTGCTAGGTGTTGGAAACGGATGTATGATTTCCGGGCCTGTTTCTGGGTATAGACTTTGATGACCTATGTTTTCTTTGTTTAGCCACCACAAATTCACTTGATTGTTGATACTCTCCATGTCCGTGACCGTCGTGAGAAATCGATGGGAAGAAAGTTCCGCGGCGACACGATACACATTTGGATCTCAGGGTATGGAAGTAAGTAACATACCGCGTAAGCAAAAGGACTCTAGCTCGAAACTTGGTGAAGTTGAAGCATTACAAATTAAGATGACATTATAGAGCTTAGAGAACATAAGTATGGATTTAAGCTATACCAGAAGCTGGTATCTGGCTCAAATATGCACTGAGAGTATCGCCAGTACAATATATGATCAGGGCTGTACCAATCCGAGTCCAATATACCTACTAGCATGAATATTACAAGAAAGATCCCACTAAGGCTGTGATGTATCCACAGCGCCAGCCCAGACATCCGGTTTGACGTTTCAGACATGTACACCCAATATCTCCACATCAAGCTAGACTCAAATCGAACAATCCGCAAGATATGTTCTAAGAACCCCACCTAAAATCCCGATTACAATGGCTATTGTTAGTCTGATCAAACCACGGAAACACCTTTACTGTAGAATATTGATTCGATCTACCCTTTGGTATAGAACTCGGCCGGGTCCACCTACAACGCCACTCTGGAAAACATTGACAGAACATGAGCCAACCAGTGGCCACAACCATGCAGAGGTCATGTTCGGGTCGGATGACTATTCTTGGAGGCTTAATTCGTCAGTGGCTTAAGGATCCTCGGGTGATACCCAGGGGCCGCTGTATTATGGAGACATTTAAGATTGCACGACCATAGTTACGTGTAATAGTACTTGGATGGATTTGTATGGTGGAATCGAATTACTACGCCCAACGTCTCAAGATTGGTCAGTTTCCCTTACTATTCACAAACTATAGATAGACGTTGAATGAGAGAGATGGGTGTGTCGCTTGGCCTGTTAAAAAGGTTACGATAATCTTACAGCAGACCCTGGCAACTTGATTACTTCGCGGACTTGACTAGATAGATCATCTAGAACTACGTAGTTACGTCCATACAGACCGGACGAATCTAGAGAACCTAAAAGGACGGCACTTGTTACCTACAAAATCCTGGATTAGGTCAAAGAGCTAAAAAGGAGAAGAGCAGTATCTCGTCAACGTGATCCATTTAAATTCGGATGAGCCATAAAACCTCAAGCAAGTCTAATACTAGAAAGGGGGTGGGGGTGTATCAAGAGAAAAGGGAAAACCGCCAATTTGAACCCGAATCTAAGGTAAAGAAAAGGTGTATGAATATTTGGGAATTGATTCACATGAAAACGCCAACAAAGATCTTCTCTCCCAGATGCCGCTTCAAATGCTCCCTGTGCGTGTATGGTTTTATTTTTCTTCCGGCCGACCTCATGGCAACTGCGTCAAATAAGAGGGAAAGGAAAAGAGGAGCCCTGAGCATTAATCTCACGGAACCACAGATAATAAAAAAAAATAATAATTAAAGAAATGCCGAGAAAAGAGATATTATCTACTGTTGGTTCTTCTTG
>KZ119032.1:36765-103935 GCA_002153405.1 Mycosphaerella populi pn0402 | reverse complement strand
AAATAAAATACTAAACGAAACCTAGATGTTGTCCATACGATCTGCTATTCTCTTCTACTTTTGAACACAGACTTGCATTTGGCTGATATTGACCAAAAGATGACCAAGGCGCAATTCGTGCGAAATACGATGCCAACCATCCACCGCGTCGCGATGGATGCAGCTCCTGAAGCCTTCGAGACTTTGCGCCCTTCCAAGAGTGCTAAGACGATTAACGCCAACGCCGATTCAGTGCCAACACCATCATCAACTCGCACACCATCTTTCCCAATTGATGCAGGCAGCGCATCTGACCTGGACAAGAATGGGGCGAACGTTTCTGATGCAGGTCCTCTGGTCAACATTCCATTCACAGGCACTGTGAGAGCATGGGAACAACAAGTTGAAGTCGTTTTGAAAGATTTCTATACATCGATCCAAAAGGAGCGACTCCCTCTTCATGGCTCCCAGCCAGAGAAAGAAGTGTACCGAACTCAATCGAACAACTTCCTGGGCGCATCAAATACGCTCCGCAGAAGCCCCAGTACTATCAGCAAGAGTGGCTCGGATATTTATCCTCGTGGTCGCTCATCTGATTCGCGCTACAACCTGGCACGATGGTCCTCCAAGCCCCGGTCTCGTGCTGGCAGACTTTATCCTCCTTCTGTCATGGGATCAAGTCGAACAAGTCTGGATGACCAGTCTTCCTTGTGGAGCCCCACTGGCTCAAGCACCTGGAGCAAATATTCACTGGGCAAATTTACCTCTGCTTCCGTCGACTCTTTTGGCTCGGAGATTCCTCGTGGTGAATACCAGCAGTCTATCGGCTTTGCCAACGCTCTGAGCCAAGCTATCATCCGAGAAGATGCCTCAACCTACAGCTTCGAGGATGAGAACACTACTACTCCCCTTCTAGAAGATGAAACGCTGGCTTTGGCCGGCGCACCTTGGGCCAAGGAGGGTAGTGTGAAACACAAGCATCACTTGGATGCAGTAGACAAGCGTGCAAAGGACCGCAACTGGAACGAGTGCTTTGCAGTTATCCAGCAGGGCTGGATGCGTCTTTTCTCCTTCAACTCTGCCAAATCCATGCGCCAGAAAGCGAAGCAACGAGGGGGTGTCGTCGTTGGCGGTGGAAACTGGACAGAAAATGCAGAGGAAATATGGAAGTTTATGCTTCGCCAAACCATTGCCAGTGCTCTTCCACCTCCTGGATACTCGAAGTCCCGACCCCATGTCTGGGCTTTGAGTTTACCCACGGGCGCTGTGCATCTATTCCAAGCCGGAACACCCGAAATTGTTCGAGAATTTGTTTCGACAGCAAACTACTGGAGTGCGCGGCTGTCAAAGCAGCCACTTGTCGGTGGTATCAGTAACATTGAATATGGTTGGAGTGATGCCGTTGTCAACAGTGCGCTAATCAACGGGGGCGAAGACCGCTCCCCATCCCAACTATCCGGTGCTCCTCGACCCAGTATCCAGAGCTCTATTCGCAGCTCTATCGATCACCAAAACGTGCGACCAAGGTTACCGGCTGATCGTATCAACATTAGTGACTGGAGCCCACCTCAACAAAGCATGGCGGCATCCCGCCAGACCGAAGAAGAGCAACTGAAATCCTTGCAGAACTACGCCAAGAATGTCGAAGACGATCTTCAGCGACATAACGAGCTGCGCCCAGCCATGAACCTGGCCTTTTCACCTCGGCATCCTAATGCTGCCAAGGCAATGGCTAATTGGGAACGCAAGTCTTCTTATTTGCTTCGTGAGATTGTCAAATTCCGCACCTACATCGACTCTTTGCGAAATGCGATCATCCAGAAGAACAAAATCTTACCTGAATCAAACAATAACACCGACGAGAAGACTGATGTCGACACAGCGGGTGCTGATACAGCATCTGCAAAGCCTGAACAAGCACCCATCTCAACCTGATTGCACAAGAACCTCGTTACTTTATCGTCTTGTTTTTAAAAACTCTCTCGCTTGACCTTTCCTTGGCGAACGCATGACCGGTCCTTGTACATACCCTCCTGGAGGGGGCACTTCTGCAACACATACCCTTCAAAAGCGACTTGACATTTTATTTTTCTCCTTGATACTTATTGTTTTGGTGTATATTCCCCACTTTCCTTTCTGTCTTTGTAATTTTCTCTGGAGGTGGCTGGGTGAGCTGGATTTGGCTTTTTGGACGAGGCGATTGATTCTATGGATACCATGATTTGTTTTGGGTCTTCTGTTACGCTTTTGGATGTTAATTGGAACTATCGATTTTCTCTCAGCAATAGATACATCAATTCACGACTAATTCCGGGCAAACGAGTCATATGCATTGCAGTATATCACATTAGAAGTAAAAGTGCCAATACTGCCAGGCACTAATAACATGGCCAATGATGGTGAAAGTCTTGGCCTGGAGACATGGATACTTCCATGTTTTCCACGGTTGCGCTTTGTTTGGTTGTAAATAGTAGACGAGGTTCCATGGTCCTTGTGCAGAACGTAGAAGGGCACGACAAACAGGTACTGCTTTTGCTTATTGTTTTTGTTTTCGCATCGAGAGATCCCAGCTCATTCGCCCGATTCGCCCGCAGTGGGTAAAACGTCCAAGTGGAGCCCAAAACACCCCCGTCTCCATGTCGACCGAAGCCCTGCCTCGCTCACCACTTCCTCCATATCCACGCCTCTCGCCTCGTAAATGCCCTCGGCAGCCCAGACTAATCCATGGCCGAGGACGCACGGGGGGTGAACCCCCCGAGTATCGACACCGAACAGACGCACCCTGCCCAACACGATCCCTCCGTCTCGACAACTGAGGGCCGGTCAGCAGAGCACGAAACAACCATTACAACTGCTTTGCGCGATCCAGAAGACGAAGACCCCAGCCTCCTACCGCCACTGACAGACCGCGAGGATAGCAGCATCTTCCCCTTGTCCAGCGAAAATGGCGACGTTGACCGCGGCAACAACCAAACGCTCATCGAGGAACACGAGATGCGCCGCAAACTCATGGATATGGAGTCGAGCTTTTTACCAGAGCCTTCTACCATTGAGATGGGCGCGACCGGCCCACGGCCCGGCGCAGACGATACCTATCTTGTAGGCGTCGAAGGAGGAAAAGACATGGACATGACACAGCAAACGGACTCGTCGCAATTTTCTTTCATCCCGCCTTCAGAGACGACCACCGGCCCTGAATACACCCGGAGTCTGAATTTTGACCAGGACGGAATCCAGATCGACGAGCCTGAGCCTGAGATGCAGGCCGAGCCCGAGCAAGAGCAAGAGCAAGAGGGCCAGGAGGAGGAACAACAACAGCAGCAGCAGCAGCAGCCTGAGAACGACATCCTGTTCGACTCGCTCGCTTCATCGCCTTCTGCAGCTGCAAAGCATCGAAGTACACAGCGCAACCAGAGCACCTACTCCGACGCCGCAGGCGACACCAGCCAGTTCTCGCAAGACGACCGGACATTCAGATCTCAACTATCCGCGGAAGAATCCCAACTCACCCCCTCAAAACTCCGAAAGTCCTCCCGCAGCGTCTCCCCAGGGCCGGCACGGCTATTCAGCGACCAAAGTTTCAGCACAGTTGGAAGTCGCCGAAGCGGAAGCCGACCCAAGTACCTGACCAGCCGCCAATCCGCCAATCGCCTGTCGCACTCTTCTATCAACAGCACAAACACAGATACTGCACACAGCGATGCTACCTTGGGCGCGGACTATGCTCTACAATCTGGCGGCGCAACATCTGATCAGTGGGGTGGTCTTCATACGGGATCGCGTTCGCACATGACCCGGACAACTAGCCTTGGAAGCATGGCATCTGGAGTTTCTGGATACAGTGAAGAAAATTCCCTGGAAAGGCGCAACATGCCAGGGCCCGGTGACGGTGGTCTTCAAACCCTAGAAGAAGAAACCTCACCACGGTCTACCCGACAACGGTCTACCTTTGACGAGACCGCCCCCGAAACTCCCAAGGCTAAACCCGTCGACAAAAGCTTCCCAAGTGATACAGCTATTACAGAGCGCGTCAAGGGGATCCAAGTGCCAAGCGTGTTTGCGCAGCGGTTCCGCGAGGATCATGGCCCATCCCCGGACAAACGTGCCGGCACAACGCCTGCTTTTGGACGCAGCGGCCGAAGTATGACACTCAAAGAGCAGAGCAGTACAATTGACCGACTCTCCAAGGAAAATTTTGACTTGAAAATGCGGATCCACTTCCTCAACGAGGCACTCAACAAGCGCTCGGAAGAGGGTATCAAAGAGATGATATCCGAGAACGTCGAGCTAAAGTCAGACAAATTGAAGTTGCAGAAAGATAACCAAGGGTTGAAACGCAGGATCCGGGAGCTGGAGAAACAGGTCAAAGATCAGCAATCCGACAAAGAATCCATGGTTAACCACGACCCGGAGGGATCAGAGGATGGCGACCGGGAATCTGCAAATGAGACTGAGATTACGTATCTCCGTGAAAGAATTGAGACCTACGAAGTCGAGGTTGAGCGCCTGCGATCCGAGAGCATTGCCCGAGAGGGCGAGAAGCGACGTTTGGCAGAGATGGTCAAGAATCTGAGTGAAAACCGACAAGGAGGAGCAGCAGCAGGAGCGGGCGGAGGAGGAGGGGAACCAGATGCAAGAGAAGAAAGAGTAAGCTTGAGTCTACAACTACACTAAGAACTCTACTGACAAAGCAAAAAAAACAACAGGGCCTTTGGAAAGACATGCTCGATGCAGAGACAGCCGCTCGCGAACTCGCCGAGGAAGAGAATCGCAAACTACGGGACGAGTCCATCCGTCTTCGAAGCGAGCTCTATACTTCGAATCTCGCAAATGCGGGCGCCAAATCTGGATATCGGGACCAAGGCGGCTCAGCTGCATCACACGTGTCTGCATCCGAAAGCCACGGAGGCCGTGGAACTGCTAGCACTTCTCATAGCACGCTTATTGTTGAACTAGAGCTTCTAAAGCAAGAGAATGCCGAGCTGAGGAAGGAGGTCAGCGCTCAGACGTCCATGCTCACATCACGTAACCGAGAGAAAGAACGTCTATACCAGGAAATTGAGGAACTGAAATTGGGTCACGGACGGCATGGCGGGCGGTCCATTGCGGGAGACAGCATATTCGACCGTTCAGCTTCACGAGCGCAGGGACGTCCAGGCTCGGAACCCAGTGATGGCGGAGTACCACGCAGTGATATGGACCGCGAGGAGCTAGAAGCCCGGAATGGCCAACTTCGAGACCAAGTATCGACGCTGAAACTTGAGAATCAAGCAATCCGGAGCCAGCTGGATGAATATGCTCGAGACTATGAGGACCTTGATGCGGCTTACCAGGATGATATAGAGCAAGCCACCGAAGAATTGCAAAGCTTGCAGCAGGATCGCGATTCAGCTTATCAGATAGCTGATGAGCGCGATGCTGCCTTCCAGGATCTCAGGGCGGAGGCGCAAGAGGAGTTGGATAAGATTGGCGAAGAACTTGACCAGAAGATTGTAGAATGTCAACGCTTGAACGAGGATTTGAGGAATCAGGACGAAAGTCTCAATGTACTCCAGGCAGAGATGCGGTCTGCGAGCGAAGGCATTATTCGGTTGGAGGAAGATGCGCAGAACAACCTTGAACGATACAAGGCCGTTCAGCAAGAGCTTGAGCAAACACACGGGGAGATGGAGTCATTGGAGAAGAGTCTTTTTGAAGCAAACACCAAGGTGCAGAGGTTGACTGTGCAAATCGAGTCAAGTCAGAACGAGATTGCTTTCCTCCGAGAAGAGCAAGACGGCGACAAGATCCGCATTGGCGATTTGGAATCCGAACTGAAAACATACCAGATGAGCCTTCACAGCGAGAAGGAGAAGACGAGGGAGCTTGAACAGCGTCTTGCAGATGAACGACATCAACGCGAGGTCGTTGGTAGCAAGGAGAAGCAAGAAGTGCAGCGACTCATGAACGAGCTGAACCGCGAGGCGTCCGCAGCCAAGGAAGATGCTCGTCGGCTGAAGAAGAGTCTTTCAACGCAGGAGATCGAGACGGCGACTTGGCGCGAGCGACTGATGGACCTGGAGAACAACCTTCGGGAGACCCTGGGAGATCTCAGCGGCAGCCGATCAAGCCTCATCACCAACATCATGAAGTTACAGAAGGAACTCGAGTCGACGGCGCTTGAACTGGAGACGATCCGATCTCAACTAGACGAGAAGGAGACAACTTTGAAAAATCGCGATGCGCTGCTGGAAAGCCATGGCCTCGAGTCGCGCAAACTCTCCGAGCTGCTTGAGAAAGAGCGACAGGCTCGACGGGCTGATAAACAATCCTTTGAATCATCCCTCAAATCTCACCAGCAAGCATCTCGAACCATCACACAAAGCAACTCCCGCATTACTGACTTGGAGAATGCTCGCAACCAGGAACGCAAGCGCTTCACATCACTTGAGCAACAGTTCAAAGACCAGCTCAACGAGCGTAATGTCTTGTTCCTTACTATTTGGAAGAGATTATCGAATATCTGTGGTCCAGACTGGGCCCATTCCAACACTCTCATCAACGGCAATCTCCCAAGCCAAGAAGTCATCAGCAACATTCTATTCTGGCCCGGATTCAGCCGTAACCTCCTTCTTGCAATCAAGACAGTTGAGGGTGTGATTTCGCAGTTCAAGAGCCGCATTAAGAGTGTGGAAGTTGATATGAACAAGCAATATCAAACTCTTGAGCATTCGTTCAATCAACGCATCCGCCGACTCGAGCGCGTCGAAGAGACCGTCAAGAACATGCGTTCTGGACGAAGCCACTCGAATTCATCAGGCGAGCTATCAAAATTACGTGGTGAAAACCGGCTACTCAAGGCTGAAATCAACCTAATTCAATCCAACACCCGCGGCGGCAATACTGCAACTACAGCAGCAGCGGCAGTCATGGCATCCACGGGCTCGCCACGATCCTCCTCCTTCAGCTCTGCAGTCGAGACCGAACGCCAATTAACCCGTCACAACTCGACTTCTGGGGCCAGTGAAAAGCCTCGCTCAGATCGGACTCTCTCTCGCAGCTCTACCGGTCTGCCGCAGCCTGTCTATTCATCATCTGGTAGCACGCTGGCGAACACGAATAGTACCTCTGGAGCAATGCTGCCTCGCAACAGCCAACAAGGCCACTGGGGCAGTGTCGATGAGAAGTGGATCCATCGACTCCGCGAACTGGAGAGGCGACTCAAGTCAGAGCGGGAAGGCCGTCTTATCGACCGTGACGGGGCCCGCAAACGAATTGAAGAGCGCGATGCCGAAGTCACCAAACTCAAGGACATGATTCAACGCGAACGCAATCGGTATCCCTCTGGAGCCATTGAAGACGGACGTCGCCGAGCCCCCGTCTCAGACGGAGCCGTTAGTTCCAGCGAAGGAGAAGGCTTTGTCGTGGACATTGAGGTTTAAACAAGCTGACGCAGTGATGTCCTTACGTTACGTTTGTGTACTATATACCCAAGGTGCTTTATGATAGCTTAGCCTTTTTTTTTTTTTTTTGGTGTTTTCTGCGCTGCGTTCCTGTCTACAACTACTGTACGCCCATATGCATGAGATGATCGAGTCACGACGATCACGAGGCGTTCACGAAGGATTCAATTCGGATTAACTTTTTTATTTTATTTTATGATCATTTCTTTCTTTTGGATTCTATTGTTCTACCTGTACTTTATTGCAATATAATTCACACTGGGATCCCCAACTACATACAACCCTCGCCTACCGCAAGGAGACCTTCAACGAGAAATCCACCGTCCCAGTCCCCTGGTGAATGGAACTCGTAGACAAAATATCCACATCAGGACAAGCATAAGCACCCGCATTCTCCTCTGTCAACCCACCACTAACCTCAATCAAAAAGGCCCTCTCCTTCCCCTTCCACTCATCCTTCAACTCCCTCGCCGCCTCCTTCACCCCCTCCGCCGAGAAGTTATCCAACATAACAACATCAGCCCCCGCCCCAATCGCCGCATTCGCCTCCTCCACACTCCGACACTCAACCTCGACCTTGGTCGCAAATCCACCCGCCGCCTTCGCCGCCGCAACCGCGCGGGGGATAGCAGCGGCAATAGACAACTTAGCCTCGCCCCCATCCTTCCCCGCGCTATTATTCGCACAGGCCCAAACATGATTATCCTTGAGCATAGTCATATGGCTCAGATCATGGCGGTGGGGGTCTGCCCCTCCGACCAGGATACCGTATTTCTCGACGACGCGGAAACCAGGCGTAGTCTTGCGGGTTCCGGCGAGGGTGCCTTCCCAGCCTTGGGCGCGGAGAGCGGCGACGAGGCGGGCTGATTTGGAGGCGATGCCTGAGCAGCGGGCGAGGATGTTGAGAGCAACGCGTTCGCCGAGGAGGATTTTGCGGATGGGGCCGGTGACGGTTGCGCAGTGGTGGATTGGGGATGGGGAGAGGGGCTCACCTTCTTTGATGTGCCATTCAGTACTGAGGTTGTTGGTTAGTGGGGTTTGGGATGGATCATTGGAGATGTGAGGTGGGTGGGGAGCTTACGAGCAGCCGAGTTGGGAGAAGACTTCGTCAAAGAAGGGGATTCCAGCGATGATTCCCTAATTGGAGCAGTTAGTTAATGCTTAATTATAGGAGTCTTGTTTCGAGTCCTGAGTAGAAAGATTGGTGGGTTATTAGGGTTGAGGTATAAGAACATACTTCGCTTTTACCCAGTAGACGGGCCTCGCCCTCGGATTCACCAACGACGAAGCCGCCGTAGTCCAGGCTGGGACAGTCCTCTTCCAGCCATGAGCTGATCAGGCGCTTGTAGTTGGCAGGCAGCAGGTGCCGCAGGTCTCCGTGAGCAGCAGCCATGGTTTGGAATGAGTGTTAAGTTGATCTTCAATCGCGGGGAGATCGGCGAGTCTTTTCTGCAGGAATCCCCGCGCGGGGATCGCCGAGGATCGGAGCGTCACGTGTATAGTTCTCGGGCTACGCAATGATATAGATATACTCAGTATGTCGTGGAGTTCTTGCTCGCCATTCTATTCCATGAGAAACAAACTTGATGAGGCACTCGAGGGATGTCTCTGCCTTCCTAGGAGACATCAGGTTCGCAGACCAACAAGCCGCTCTACTTATAGCGGGGATAGATTCTTCTTTATCTTTATCATGATCATCACCATTGAGATTCATTTGCATTCTTCTGCTGTTTCTAGAGTTTATCTCGGGATTCCCCTCAGAGAGGACTTTTTTCTTGTTCTGAACAGATGCCATTTTCAAATGGAAAAATCGCAGTCAGATCTCTAATTGGCGGGGCCTACTAAAGAACATCGAGTGGGCTTGCATAAACCCTCTATACCACAATAGGACACACTTCTAGAATAATACCAAAAAAGCGACAAAACAACCTCACAATACATCCATTACCCATCTATGAACCAAACCACGTACAAAATATGCAGCAAACCCCATGACCAGGGGAGACTCAGCAGGGCCCCAACCCCGTAGATCCGCAATATCCGCCAATCCCCCCGACACCGAGCGAGCCACATCTCCGACGCCAGCAAAACGCGAACAAAAGCACCAACAAACAAGCTTCCGCACTAGGCCCTCCAAAGGAACTGCAGACCGTGCCAGCCGTCGCAGCCGTGCAGATCGGAACCTGTCACGAGCATGAGGGATTTCCGGGCCATCGGCAACGCAGCGCCGGAAAGCGGGCACTACGGACAATTTACAATACAATTGGGAAAGTTATGATGCTCTTATGCTCCCGCGTGCGACATTATTCCAGATTACAGGGCCAGGATCTCAAGTGGGTTTTTGTGGGGCTGCCAAGGCGAGCTGGTGTTCTACGAGTTTTCTCGAATGGAGTATGTACTGTATTTTATGCGGTTTGTCGTGGATAATGTGGGTTTGGGAGTTGTGGGACTGCATAATTAAACACAGGCATGAAGTTGTCGTGAAGTGCCGAGAGCCGGGAACTATGGAGCTGGTGTCTTGGTAATATAGTCATATCTTAATTCACTATCTAAATAGACGGGGAAAAGAACCGAGTTTCTCCTATACTAGTTCTTTTCTTGTTTGCATGTTATGGATTAACTGCAGGTACTTTGTTTTTGCATGTTGAATCAAACTATGTAACGCTTCTGCATGTCTCGATCCATAATGAGTACCTTTGGCCTGAGAAAAATGATTAGCGAGCAAAATAACCTATGACCAGAGCCAAGACCAAGTCCAGATCGTCGCAACCGTGGATCGGTGCGACGGCAAAAAGAGCCACATCGGGTCGGGATGGGGCCACTCATGAAGTTATTACACAGGCCGAGCAAGTCTAGAACAGTGTAAAAACAGTAAAAGCAGCACTGTAAAGTCCAGAAGAAGAAATTAGAGGCTGAAGAACTCAATTGGTTTCCCTACTACAGGGACAAGCAAACAAGGGTCTTGTGCGCCATGTACATCATAAACAGATGCTCTGAGATGGAGACATCTTTTACGACGTCTTTATGTCTTGCTAACCCTGTATGTCTGTTTCTTTGAAAATAACGCCAAAAGAAGAAAAAAGGTAATTGGAAAAAGGGTAATAGTAATTGAAATTACCAAGACTATGTACATCTGGATCAGAATCGGCCCAGGCTCGATTCTGCTACGGGTCAAACTCGGCGCAAATTCGGCAGCCTCAACCCCCTATGTAGTAGTAGATGATCAAGTCCGATCACTCTTTCCACGCCTTGTAAACAGTCTTACAGCCAAAGACCTGTCCCTTCTTCAGCAAGACCATATCACGCCACTTAGGCTCATTGATAGCGTTAACAAAGCGACTAGGCTCGACACAGAAGCCAGCGCCCTCGGTGTGGGCGGGGTTACCATCGATAGAGGGCACATTGATGTACTTCCCTGTATAGAACTGGAAAGCGGGCTCAGTGCTGTGGACCTCGAGGTGGAGGCTAGAGAGGGCGTTGCTGAACTGGCCCAGCAAGCGGAGGGGCTGTGAGCGGGTGTCGAGGGGGATTTTGGAGGGATCGGGCTGGACGACGAAAACGTCGTCGATGTGCGGGCCTGTGGCGCTGAGTTCGAAGGGTTTAGTCACTTCGCGAGGGAAGGTGCCGACCGTGCCTTCTGGGATTCCTGTTGAGTCGAGAGGGAGGTAGTCTGATGTTGCGAGTTGAGCGGTGGTGCCTGAGATAGTTGGACCATCGCCGATATTGAAGTAGCTTTAATTGGGGAAGAGGGAGTGAGTTTTTGAGAGCTAATATATTGTGTATATATATATAGGTGCTAGTTGCGTACCTGTGGTTGGTGATATTGACAACAGTCTCTTCAGCCTCATCACCGACGAATTCGACCTCATACTCCGCGGTCAAGACAGTCTTCTCATCCTCCTTGCTCGCAGCGTACCAGACACGGATCTCCACAGTACCGGGGTACCCTTCTTCAGCATCTGCAGAGCGATACTTAAAGAGCAGGGCATCGCGACCGTTATGGCTAACAGTCTGGGGCCCCTCGAAAATGCGCTTACCCCAACCCTTAGGGCCGCCATGTAGCGCATTAGGACCATTATTTTGAACAAGCTGGTACTGGCGACCATTCAACTGATCGATGCAGCCATTCTTGATACGGTTGGCGACACGGCCGATGGTGGCACCATAGTGTGGAGTGTTGTGCTCGATATAGTGTTCCTGCGTGGGGAAGCCCAGGACAATATTCTTCCCACCGATGCGAAACTCCTGGATGATGGCGCCGAGGGGCAGGAATGTGAACTCGGCTTGCTGAGGTACGGACATGGTTGGGGATATCAGATGAATAAGGAGAGGAGGAGGGGGAAAGAGGGGATCATGACGCGAGCGTTGAGACCCCGCAATGGGACGGAAACTCCCACCGGGCAAGGGTGTTGTTGCATGTGGCTTGACTACTGTTAGAAAACAGGGAATCCCATCAGCTTAAGGCAGGAAGAGAAGCTTTGGAGCTATGGGCTTTGTTCCCCCTCTCCCCAATTATTCCATGATATGAAGGCTATTTCGGGGGAGAGCTTCCAGAACCGCTTACGGAGTAGAAGGTTAAAATCGCGGCTGCATAACTCCGCAAGTCACGAGGTAATGACTTGCGGAGTTATGTTTCCATTCGTCAGTCTTCAGTCTTCAGTCTTCAGTACTGCGTAATATTGCATAGTTGTGCCATGCCGAGTTATGCAAGTCCGTCCAGAGTCAAACAGAGCCTTCCTACGGGGTAATAATTTTCCTAATAACCAGGAGAGTTCGTAGTGCCCTCGTTATGCTCTGGAGCACCCTGAATAGATCTGCACAGAACCAGGAACCAGATCTGTCAGCGGAAGAAGGTAAATCGGCGTTAAGGAGCAACAGGAGTGAAAATGCGTCTCGGGCGCCCGGAGTTCCGGGCCCGAAGGATGAACCAGTTACCCCGGACTTGGCAGCCTTGATTCCGGCCTGTATCAGTACGAGTACGACCGTATGTAACTTAACTAATGGTAGGCTATTATTAAGAATGATTCAGCGTTATTCAAGCCCCGGAAAATCAGATTCCGCTTTTGGGCGTGGTGGGGGATGATAGCGCTCACGCGAGAGAACCAGTGGCTTAGCTGCACCGTGGACTTGCAGCGTATATTCGCTATTAATATTGTAGAGGGCAGACCTCCCGCAGATCGGGCCCTACAGCGGCTGGATTGGTGAATCGGATGCCGGTGTGCTGGTTGCTCGCAACCCTGTCAGGTCAGAACAGCTGACCCACCCTGTTCCCGCTGACTCAAGTGGAGTTATGGATTATTGATCAGGAGAGAAAGAACTAAAATCCAAAAAAAAAATTAAAAATTAAAAATTAAAATAAAAGGAAAAAGAAAAAGGGTGAAACGAAACGCACAAAGGAACGAGAATAAAACAAAAAGAAATGAACCGACACAATGGTTCACACTAAAACTAAAGACCCTTTGAACCATTTGTTGGATGGAGATAACAGACGAGTAAATCCGCGGGCAGTCATCGCATTAGTCACAGCGGCGTCTCGATCGAGTCCGGCTCCCAACTCCGGCGTTGCAGACCCAGATTTCATTAGGGGGGAAAAAAAGAAATATGTATGAGATCATCTATCCTCTGCCAAGCTGCCAAGCTGCCAAGGGGTAATAGCGGTCATAGAATCAAAAAGTGAATTGTAGAAGATTAGGCTGACAATAGTGTAACGCCGCGATCGACCATTTTACCCAAACTCCAGGGGGAGGGGGAGGGAGAAAATAAAAAAGGACAAAGAAAGTAAGTAGGGAAATTGCCAACCCAAGCACTGTACATTGTAATTAGGATGTCAAATCCAAATGGGGGATAATAGCCCCAACCCTCCAAAAAAAGAGTGCAAATCGAGTCTCAAAAAGAAAAGAAACAAAAAAAGGACATGTATAGTATACATGCATCATATCATACGGCGTTAGAAAACTCGCAACCAAATCCCCAAAGCCTTGTATAAAAAAACCCACAAACAAAAAAAAAGAAGAAGAGAAGAGAGAATCAACCCCATGTTTAAATCGACGCAATCTCCGTCCCATTGGGGTTGAGGAACTGATTAAAATCCTCATAATCATTTGACAAACACCCCATAGGCATCTGCCTACTAAACATTGGGGAAGTAATCTGATCGTCAAACGAGAGACCCGAATAATCCGGCCCCATAAGCTCCATATCATCAAAGGGTCCAAAACCTGTTGACCACTGGCCCCCTTGTAAAGCCAAGGGGTTGACGACACCCTGCATAGCGGAGGCATACTGGGGGGGAGCGGACATAATAGGTTGGTCGTGTTCAAGCTTGACGGGGGCCGGGGGGCTATTGTGATTATGAGTCGGGGGCGTAGGGGGCAGATTATGTTGGGAGAAAGCATCTGAGAAGCGAGTATGGGCCGGCGAGTGTGGTTCTGAACTTCCATCTGATGAGTCCTGTCGTTGCATGCCGTGACGCCAGAGGTCTTGTTGCATTGTTTCGGGGTTCTCTTCGAAGCGCTCGCCCTTGGTGTGGTTGAGGGCGCCCAGGCGGGTTAAGAGGTCGTGGGTGAGCGGGTGACCGTTGGGTTCGGGCTTCAGAAGTTCGCCAGACCAGCTTTCGCCTTCGGTGGCGCGTCTATATAATTCTTGGAGGCCGTTGACAAGCCATACTTGCTGTTGCTCGAGCATTTCGACGTATCTAGAGCGACCGTTAGTATATAATCTGATAATGTACTTGACCACCGAGTGCTAGTGCTAGTACTAGTACTAGTACTTGTACTTGTACTAGGATGATTGGATATATTGGAAATCATACCCTTTGGGATACACTTTATCTTGGGCCTTTTTGCGTTCGCCGAATACGCAGATGGCATTATCGGCGCGACAACGAGAACATGGACTAGATCCATCGCACTATCATAGATCAGCAACTAGAATACTAAACCGATGAATCGCCTCGCAAGAAAAAAAAAATTTACCTTTGATTTCTTTAAGCGACACCGATCGCAAGCCTTGCATACCCGCTTGCGCACGCCATCACCAGAGTGGGAATGCTCAGAGGCAGGTGTTGATTGTCGAGCAGCCATTATATATGATTATAGAAAACTCGGGCTTGTATGCCGAGGAGCTTGCTCACGAGTAAAAAGGAGAGGAAGGAGAAGAAAGTAAAAAGGTTTTCTTTTTTTTACTTTGGGAGCTATACTTCCAGATCCGGATTCGAAGGTGATCGACGTCAACCAGTCAATGATCTAATGACGATGTCGAAGTAATGGACCACCGATTGGCTTTGGACAGGGGACTTTCCAGGTTTCCAGATGCTGTAGTGTCATATAATAGTCATTGGGGAAAGGGTATGGAAAAGTGGGCGAGGGAGTTTCTTTTTAGGCCTTCCTTGAGGGGGAGTAAGGCGTTTAATACAAAGTGTTCAGGAAAGCATCCGATCGGGAATCGAGTCTAACTCCACTGCTTACACTTTTACATCCGGTGCTTTTGGGAAAATTATTGGAAATTTCCTTCTTTGGGAAAATACCGCATTGGTACGGTATTGGTGGAGTCTGGAAGTCGGCACTTTTCACGGAGACGGAGCTTCCATCGGCCCTCGGGGACATTCAACACCCATATATCCGTGCGGTGATAACTGGAGCTGCAAAACTCTGTATAGAGTCAGCAGGGTGATTTTTTTTTTTTTCTTTTCTTTTCTCTTTCTTTCGCCCTGGGCCCCCTGCTGTCTATAAAGAAAAGAAATTACAGCAAGACTTGTAAAAAGCAACTGCAACTGCAAAAGAAAAAGAATAAGAAAACAAAAAGGAAGAAAAGAAATGCATCCAATGCATAAACACGATACAGGATACAGTGCACCGGCACAGCTCTGCCGTACCAATACAGGCAATTACAGGCCAATACAGCACCATACTGGTCCATCCCAAAGAGGCAAAACGGCAGAACAACTAGTGCCGACTAAGCGGGTTTAAAGCGGCGGGAATAGTAATAAAGCGAAAGCGAGAACGGCCTTAGAAATCAACTCGATTAGCAAGAAAAGTCATCGAGAAAATTGAGTTAGAAATCACATTTCAAACCCCGGTGATTCTGTGATTAAGTCATAAGTCATGACGTGCCTCTCCATATATGTCGTATTTAGCCTCCCGCCTCCCCTCGTACATACCAAGGTACACTACCATGTCAAACTCTCTCTTTGTCTAGAACACAGCCTCCGCGTATTCGTAGACCAGTAAGACCAACACGAAGGGCTTAGCGCCCAGAACTCAAAACCATTGTTTTGGAATAAATGCTAGTGAAATATCGAAATATCTTGGTAATCTGGGCACGAGCTCCTTACCGTTCTGGGCTGGGGCTGCCCAGCCCTGGGCGATCCCAGCTATCGATAAACATCTTAATCCCCTACGATTCGCAGTTCCCACTGAATTAGTGCCCACGTCTCTTAGTGAAGTGGGGGTGGAGGACCCAAACTGATGTTTAAACGTTTAAACCGGGCTAGTTCTACACAAGTAAGAAGCTGTCACTGGCGTGAACTCGCCCCCATTACCCTGTCAGGAAGCCATGGCGCTTGACTTGGTGGGAATCCTGACTTCTGGATGATTCCTAGATTCGCCCCCAAGTGGTCCACGGAGAGTCCTCGGACCTTCATTCCGGCCCCAGATCAGACCTCACCTGGCGTGTCTGGGTTTCCCAGGCGCCCATCCTTCATCTACCACGTTTCGAGCCACGCAAGCCTAGTCTCAATAAGGCCGGTTGCTTTGGAGTCAACCAGGCTCCTCTGTTTCTCAATTTTGCTGTCAAGAACGCCAATGTCATTCGATCCTAAAAGGGTATATCCTGGTATAACTAACCAAAAAAAAATAAAAATAAAAAAGTATATACACAGCCACCCCTCGCTCTCGTTCTCTCATACACAACAGTACCACAGCCGCCGCAACAGGCAGCCTCGCGACTCGACCTCCTGCTCCTGCTCCTGCCCCTGCCCCGTCCCCGAACCCGAACCCGACCCCAAAGCCTTGTGTTTAGTATGATCCTCGGGGAATTCGACCCCGCTCAATGGGTGTTTTCGACCGAATTTCCGGAGCAGCGACCGTGACCGGAATCTGGATCTGCATCTGGACTCTTTCTCAGCGCTCCCGATACTAGCGTGTGCCGTGGTAGGCGGCAGGGCTGTAGTATGCGTTGACGTGCCCGCGCGCGACGGCGGAGGACGCAGAGTGTTCAGCTCTGGCAAGCGCACAAGCTTCTGCCGGGCTTCGACCACGCGGCGCACCAAGACTAATTGCAGTTCTCCCGTTAGCCAGGTCTTTAGGGATGATATAGAGAGGGAAGAAAGGGCAGGTAACGTACGGGCAAAAGTTTCCTCGATATTAACCAGTTCGCGCGCGCTGGTCTCCATAAACCCACAATCGTGGGCGCGGGCATATGCCAGGCCGTCGCGCGAGGGGACAGCGCGGCCTTCCTTCAAGTCGCATTTATTGCCCACGACGATCTTGACGGGGGGAGGGAGGAGCCCTGGGGGAAGAGCCAGATTCGGGTTGGTTCTGCGTAGACGAGCGTTATCCTCAATGCGCTGTTCAGCCTCCATGTCGATTAGGGCGAGGAAGTGGTCGAGAGCCTGCAGGCTGTCGGGGGCTGTAATGTCGTAGACCAACAGGAAGGCATCAGAGGCTAGGGTCGCGGCGGTCCATAGACCGCGATATTCTTCCTGGCCGGCTGTATCGATGATAGAGAGACAGTAAGGGAGGCCGTCGACGGTGCGGGTGACCGAATACAGGTCCTCTAGAGGTGTGCATTAGCCCTGCAGGATCGGAATCTGCGACCGCCCATCGGAGCGTATAAAGAAGACAGGGAGGATGGGGGAAAGATACCAATAGTCGGGTCATATCTGCAAAATAGAGTAAGGGCAAAGTGCGGTCAGTTTGTGGAGGTGTTCATGGGAGGGGACTTTGGGATGTTTACTCGTGTATCCATTGACTACGCACCAGCCGCAGAGTAATTGAAGATTTACCTGGAGATCTCCCGATCTGATCAGACCTCGATCGCGCGATGACACTCGTAGTAGCGGCACCGAATCATGGTCGCTTGCCAGGTTGTTCTAGCATTCCAAGGCAGTTTCACATACCGCATCCGCCGTCGCCACAGATGGTAATGGAGATGGGCTCATCCATTACGAAATCTGGGCACAGCGCGTTGAGGGATGTAGAAGATAGGGAACAGGGAAAGAAATGGAGAAGTGCGTCAACGTAACCTTAAGAACAAAGAAACAGGGAAATGCCAAGGGATGAAAACCCACGCGATGCAGATTATGTGCCTGATAAGGAACTGCCCGATATGGAGACAGATCAGATCAGATCAGATCTAGATCTGGTGACCACTGGACTTATTATGCTGCACTTCGTTGTACTGGACTTTGCCATTGAACGCCCTGCTGATACATACTATAGATGTGCTCTCTCTTTCTTAAAATTTAGGAATAGCTAAATCAAAGTTTGCAGCATACGTACTCCAAACTCTGCACTCTGTATAGATCACAACCACGTATACGGTATACCCCGGCCAGTTGGAATTTTACTGTGCAGATGACGGCGCGTTAGGTATTCTACCCGGGTCTAGACACCCATAAAAGCTCATGGACAACCTCTCCACCAGTCAAAGTCATTGTTGGCTCCGCGGTTTATGTGATAGATCGACTGTGATGCAGCTCAGTGTCCGTGTCTTGCCAGGCCTCCCTCACACCCATCCCTCCAGACTCGCCAGAAAATTCCGCTCGGGCATTCGATCCGTCTGCAGTGAACGTTACATGTCAAGTATCGAAACATCTCATCACGACAGACCACATCCCCAGTTGTCGAGACCCGGGGTCTTTTTGCCTGCCGATGTGATTGGCTGCGCCATAGGGGTAGGGGGCCCACAATGACATCGAGGTTGAAGAGGAGGAAAGAAGGTTGATCGATCACTCTGCAAAGGCTGGGCTTTCCTCCTTCCTTAGTCCCTCGAGCCCCAAGACGGTGAGCAAGTGGCAGAGGAAGGAAGTCTGCGATAAACTCTTGGTGGAGACCGCTCTTCGCCCATTCAATTCCCTCCGGTTGGCCCCTCCATCCCGGCGCTCTGGAACTCGGGCTCTTGAGCATTCTGGACCCCACGGGGAGTCATGGCCAACATGGACGGCTTCGGTCTGGACTACGGCTGCAATGGCTCCCACGACGAGGTGCCAGCCCTGGAGCAATCGCTCTCGCAGGACCCGGCCCTGATGGGCTTTTCCGACAGCCATGTGGCAAACTACGACTTCAGTGCCATGCTGCACCAGGACAGCGACCTCGCCCTGGCCAACTTTGATCGCATTCCAGGAACCCAGGCCGGCCTGGAGGGCCGCCTGTCCAACGTCATGCTGAACTACGATTCCGTCCCCAGCTCAGGAGCCTCCATGTCGCTGAGCCTCGACAACAGCAATGCCTTTACTTACGCCCCTACCACCTACCCTGCGGCCTCGATGAGTCTCGCACCCCCAATCGACCAGTCTCAGCTTCATCCTACATTTTCGCCCTTCTCACAGCCCCTACCTCCCGCTGCCCCGTACCTGCAGCAGCAGCCGACGCTGGCTGCCCGCAATGAACAATACAACTCCGCCAGCTCAACCACAAGATCTGAGGATTCGGGCTTTTCGCGCGCCAGCGAGCGCTCTCAAGCGCCAGCGCGGCAGTCGGTCCAGGAACGCGCGCGCCAACCGCCGTTTGGCCCGCCTTCTTCGCTGAGAGGGTCGCAGCCAGTAGCTATACAACCCAAGAAGCCGGTTGTGGCCAAAGGTAAGTCTTTTGCGCGCCCAAGATTTGCCATATCTCCGAATCCAATCGACTGACCTGGACTCGTGCGCCTGGAAGCCAATTCCCCCGGATTCACCACCTCGGATGCAGGCAATTCGGAGCATGTAGGGATCTATTCCGGCAGCGGGTTTGATATCTTAGGAATTTTAGTGAGTGGGCCACCATTAGACAGCCAAGAAAGGGGAGAGGTCTAACGGACTGATAGAGCCGAGTGGCGGCACGGCCCAACCCTCAGATTAATATCGGGCCTGTGGATCTTTCTTGTGCCTTTGTACTCTGTGACATCACGAAGACCGACAGTCCAATTGTGTATGTTTCAGATGCGTTTGAGCGATTAACCGGGTATACAAAAGATGAAATTGTCGGGCGTAATTGCCGATTTCTACAGGATCCCGAAGGCAGGCTTCAGGCTGGTGCAAAGAGGTCTTTCGTTGATCCGCAGACCGTCTTGCGATTGCGTTCGACCATTAAGGATCGGAGCGAGATCCAGGCTAGCATAATAAACTATCGCAAGGGTGGCCAGCCATTCATGAATTTGATCACCATGATTCCTATACGGTGGAACACAGATGAGTATCAATTCTACGTGGGATTTCAAGTCGATTTGGTGGAGAAACCAGATGCTATCACGAGGAGGAATGCTGGTATGTGCCAAAGCTACAACGTAATGTGACAGAAAACACAGACTAATCTTATATCTAGATGGAACATACAGCATCAACTACCAGCGTGATCAGCTACCCAAATACGTAGTTCCACCCCCCGAAATATACCGGCTAAGGCCCGATCTTACGACTCGCTTTGATCACGACGAAGTCGCTGCGATTCTAAATGCCGCCGGCGTACCAGGCTCAAATTTGTCGCGAGATTACCTGGATCGTATCCTCGTCGAAAACGCAGATGATGTCATCCACGTGCTGTCGTTTAACTGCGAATTCCTCTATCTCTCCCCGTCATGCAAGAAAATCCTCGAGTACGATCCGATCGAACTTGTAGGCAAGACACTATCAGCAATCTGCCATCCAAGTGATATCGGTACTGTAATACGTGATATCCGCGCAAGCACGACCCCGGCTCCAATCAGTCTTGTATATCGCATCCGCCAGAAGTACCGAGGCTATATTTGGCTCGAAAGTCATGGTGCATGGCACATCGACCCTAACCAAGGGCGAAAATACCTAGTCATGACGGGCCGCCCACGACCGGTATACTCTTTAGACCAGATTGCTCGATTAGGCTCGTCTGCAGCTTTGGCCGAGAACGACATCTGGGCTAAGATATCCTTGTCTGGCGTTGTTTTGTTCGTGACATCGAAAGCGAAGCCCGTACTAGGCCGTACACCCGATGACCTGATAGGCAAGAGTCTGCACGAGCTCATGGAGCCCGAGACAACAGAGGCCAGCGAGATCACAGAGGCCCTCGAAGCCGCAGTCTCGTCGTCGACCAGTGACGACAAACACAGCGACGAGAAACCACCCCCAACATTCCTATGTCGAATGCAACACAAAAAGGGCCACTCCCTATCAGCACTCACAACCATCTACGCTGGCGATCCCCAAAACGGCTCGAGATCATCCTTCCTTGTAGCCCAAATTCGCTTTGCCCGCTCAACACCCCCTCCAGCAGCCGCCGTGCTCGCCGCTGAAGACGAGAATATGGCCTTTGTCTCCGGCTCCGCCAGACCAAACACCCTAGTCACCAAAAACAGCGACGTCCCCCGCCAATACGGTGCGCTAGGCCAACGCCCTGCCGACCTAGCCCTTACAAGCTTAGACGGCCTCCCAACCGGCAACCGCAGCCTCTCACCCTCCGACCCCGCGACATTATTCACGGAGCTGAACCCAACCCGCGGCTCGAACTGGCAGATCGAGCTCCGCGAGCTGGAAAAGCAGAACCGCACGCTCTCTGAGGAACTGCAACGCCTGCTGAGCCAGCGCAAGAAGCGCAAGCGCAAGCAAAGCGCCATCTCAGTCGAGAAGTCGTGCGCGATGTGCCACACCAAGAACACGCCCGAATGGCGGCGCGGGCCAAGCGGGAACCGCGATTTGTGTAATAGCTGTGGGCTGCGGTGGGCGAAGCAAGTACGTAACCAAGGGCAGACGGCCTCAAAAACTACAGCAACAGAAACAGCTACGACGACTGCACCTGCACAAAATCCTCCTGTCTCGGCTAGTAGCTGAACATTGGGTGGTCTCTTGCGTCGGATTGTGATAGCATTTTAGCCCATGGGGCTTTTGTTTCTATATACACACGTCTTATAATATAATCTGATATGACTTGCTGTCGCGAGCCTGGCAAGGTATTCTTGATTTTCAGTTGCGGGATTATTGGCTTTGATATACCCCCTGAGTTCAGAGGGATGATAGTTCGTGACTTGCAGCGTTACCACCGGGACGGATGAGATTCTGCTTTATGGTTTGTGTCATTGATCAAAACAGCGGCTCTTTAAAGAGCGTTTTTTTACATGTAGGGCAAGCAAAAGATCTGTCCCTTATTTCAAATTATGTACAAATAGCAATACAATCAATCTTTCCAACTCTATACAGACAAGTCTATATTAGACAGAAAAACAATCTATATAATACATCCATAGATAGAACCCAACGTAGTCAATCAATCCCTCCTCCTAGCATCTAACCAACCCTGCAACCACTCCCTCTCCCTCTCAACCCCTTCCTCCCCCTTCTTCTCCTTGAAAACAGCCGCAACATCCCCCGCACCACGCTCATCAAGCGCAATCCCCAACTCAGCAACACTAAGCTTCTTAACCCCCCCACCCCGCCTAATCAACCCATCATCAATCCTCAAATACTCCATATACCTCCCCAACCTGCGCCGATAAACCGAGCCCCCCAAAAGCCGACCCAGCAACGACTCATGGCTCCTCACAAGCCCGAAAACCGCACACGCGCGCACAACCTCCCCTGCCGACGCACTCCCCACCCACTCCTTATCCGCGAATCGCAGCAGCAGCGCACGCTCAGCCCCCGATCCCGCAGCCAGTACAGCAGCCGGCATAGCCTTCTGGCTCTGGGCTTTCGCGAGCGCATCAGCGTTTAGGGCAGCAGTTTTGCGCCTCGACGCCGCGGCGCGATCCTTAGCGACCTGCCCGGGGAGTCTGCATGTCGCGGGGGTCAAGGCCGAGCCAAAGAGGGGGATTATAAGGGGGGTGAATTCGCCGCAGACAAGCAGGACGAGAGTGAAAGGGATAAGGCGGCGAGTGTCGCGGGCGGAGCGGCGGACGAGTTGGTAGTGGGATCTTGCGAGGGTGATGTCTGCATTCTTTTGGGAGGAGCGCGGGTGGGAAACTGGGAGGTATTTTGGGAGGTTTAGGGTTGCGCGGTGAGGGGAGGAGGCGCGGTAGTTGCTGATAACGTTTTTGAGGCCTGTTTTGTAGAAGGAGAGGTAGGTGCGGCCTATTGCGAAGAGGCGTTTGAGTTTTTCGGGGAGGGGCGCTGTCTGGACGAGGAAGGGGGGTGGAGTGAGGGCTGCTGGGAGGGTTGTGAGAGGGGCGTTTATATCGTGTGTTTGGAGGGTGGTTGGTTCTGGGGTTGATTTTTGGAGTAGGTTGTTTGGTGTTGGTGGTTGGGAGGCATTGAGTGTTTTGGTGGTTGAGAGGAGTCGATGTTGGGGGTAGGATGTAATTTGGCGATGAAATTGAGGCCTCACAATGTGGAGGACCCGAGGGCCCTGGGATAGATAGGCCATTGTGTGTTGATCGAGACTGTCGGAGGTGAAGTTACGGAACGCGGAGGTTTGGATGGCCTCCGATGTGGCAGCCTCAGGCACCAACGGAACTAATCAAAATGACAGCAACATTTTACGAAGTTGTCGCAATAATGACAACTTGGTACTGTGGAAAAGGATCAAAAGTCGCTTGAGCGGAGGATACTCAACATATGCTCGATATCCTACATGTACGTTCATGAGGGCTCGAGGCGTTGAAGGTATGTGTACTTCACTACTATTTCTATACAGTGGATAGTATCCCGAAAATACGGGGTGCAGCATATGGAGATATACCCCTACTCACAACACAAGGCTATATAAATACCCTTTGATTTGAATTTAAACGTGCGAACGTATCTGCCCTTGTATATTCCTGCGTGCGTTCAAATACATGTCACTGGGTATGTATACCTCATAAATAAGCACCTCCAATGGCTTTATTCACAGCTCAACCTGTACTGCAACCATCTTCTCCGACAAGAACCCAGTGACAAACAGCCAAGCTAGCTTCTTACCACCCACCGGCTCAATAGGAACCAACACAGCGGCACTGGCAGTCCGAATGCGCGATCCATCGTCCTCAAACAAAAGCTTCTGTTCCCAGCCCTCACCCTTCGGCCTGGTGTACCACACCTGCAAGGCATCGATAGCATTAGGGTCCCCAGCAGTCTGAGGAAGGAAAGCTCCCTGCGTGATACCTGCCACGACGAACCCACTGGCGTCGTCATAGTCTGAGGCATAAGGGTCAGAGTAATAGCTCGGGTTATCGGTGGCGGTCTCAAAGCGCAGGGTAGTGTGAACGGAGATGGAATGGTTCGTCTCCGACCAGTTAGCGACGTAAAGCTCGCCACTCGCAGCACTCGAGATAACCAGTTCGTTCGGGGTGCGGCCCTGGCCAAGACCGTTGTTATTGTGCAGGCCGGAATGGGCGACTAGGGCGTCCAGGCCGGCTGTGGGGTCTGTGACTTTGATGTCGGTGATCTTGACGTGGATGACGGTGGTCCATTTGGCGAAGGGGACGACATCCTCGAACATGCGTAGAAGACCGCTGCGGTAGTAGTGGTCGTTTGTAACGTAAAACTCGTTGGGGCTGATCGCGTAGAGGTCGTTTGGAGTGGTGACGAGAGAGTGTCTAATGGAGCGGATGTGCTGCACCGTGTTGGACTCGAGGACGTGGCGGAATAGCTCGATCTGCGAGCGACCCTTGGGGGTGGCCTCGTTGGGCTTGTCTGTTTCAAAGTACTCCGGGTTGGGAAGATGGTTAACTGCGAAGATATAGACAGCATCGGCGTGCTTGGGGTCCTCGATAACATCTATTCCATGAGTAACAAATGAGCCATCGAAGTTCTCGAATGCTAGTCTCTTGGACTTGAATGTCTGTAGTCATACGAAACTTGTTAGTAACCAATCTATTTCGTTTACTTGTGCGGCAGATCTTGCACACACCTTTGGGTCGACGATGTGAATCGAGCCACGAGCTGGAGATGAGGGCTCCAAGTGTACCAAGCCCGGAAACCATTTGAAGCGCGTCTCTTTTACATCCTCGCACGCGGTGAACAACAGATTCGCCGGGCGGTAGTGGTGGACATCTTCACAGTGAATCGTGTCGTCAATGTAGATCGGACCCTGTCCTTCGCCTAGAACAGTAGGTATGGGGACCAGGAACGGGCCGTGGATCTTGATGAAATGCTGAACAACAGGAACCACGAAGGCGAGCAGACCTGCGAGCACACTCAAGCCGAACACAGAGCGGAATAGACCCATGGCGGAGGATATGCAGAAGAGAAATTGGAGAAATCCGACGTAATAAGAAAACCTTGGAACCCCCACGCGAGATCCACTTCGGAACTCACGTTGCTTATATTACCGAAGGAACGCGGGGGATAAAGTGGTGGAGTAGACCCACATCTATGGATGATGACGCCGGGATATACATCGCTTACGTTCTACGGACGGTGAATAGCTGGCAATAATTGATTATCCTGAGCCACAAATTGCAACAAATAAGACAGGGGCAGGGGCTTGGTTTTTCGCTGTTTTCAAAGCAGGCTGGCAATCAGCACTGCCGTTCGTAAACCCGGAATAGAGTAGGAAAAGAACAAGGAAGAAGCATTGATAAACACATCCTGGCAAGGAAAATCAATTTTTAGATTGCGGGTAAGAGCAACCATCGCCTAGCCAAGAAATAACAAGGTAACCGTCCATTGGGAAGTGCTTTGGTATTGAAAGCAGCAAGAAGGACATCGTAAATCGTAGTCCAAAAAATCCCAAGGGGGTTACAAATTCAAAGAAAAAGAGAAGAGAGAGAAATGCACTTTCGTAATTGCGTCCTATTCGCCTTACGACGACTATTTCAGGGACTGCTTGGCCTCCAGGAACTCTTGGTCACTTGCGTCAAGCACATCATATTCCTCATCAGTGAGGAAGCCGGCGTCGTCGGTCTCGACGTCATCTAGTGTGAGGCTCTCAACTTCCTCATCGAGGACATCGTCCCCTGAGACAGAGGACACAGTCGGCGCTGGACGCAAAGGAGCCGCTGCTTCATGAGTACTTGATTCAGGCGACTCTTTCTCGAGTTTCGGGAAGACCATCCCACTTTCATGGGTTTGGGGAGAGGTGGCAGCAGAGCCCTCCGCTGACTTGGTCGAGGGGGCCTCGTATTTGACAGAGTCAGCCGCCTCCACAGGCTCGGCATTGGCGCGAACCTGGATATCACACCACAGCCTATGGCCAATGGGAGTGCCGTTAGGAAGCTTCAGGCGCCAGTACGAGATAGCAGTGCACTCGCGCGGAGGAGAGCGGAGGTGTACTGTGAAATCAGCCGAATTTCCAGGCTCCAGAGGTGCGGTGAGCTTGTTGCTCTCCATCGCCAAGCGAATCGTACTAAGGCTTGATGGGTAAGTTGAATCCACATCAAACATAGCGTCACCGCCGACGAAGCGGACATCGGATCCAGCGGGCCACGCGCTGGGTCCAGGGTTGTAAAGGGTCCAAGTCTGGTTAAACGAATGGCTCGGAGACATTTGAGTGCCATCCGCAATGGAATCACGCATAAAGTGTGCGGTGAAGCCAGACTCATCAGCCTCAACAGGAACAGGATTAGTTACCGAAGCTGGTTTGCCGGCATCTACCTCCACCGGAGCCTGTTCCCTAACAGGCTTCTTCTCCTCTGGAGGAGAAGTATGGGCAACTTCAGCGTCAGGGATCTTCTCACTATCCGCCTCAGCAATAAAGGTACTGATGCTGCAAGAGCGAACAGAAGTTCGGAACTTCAGCAGGGGGTGGGTGTGATTGTGGTTGAGTGTGGGCAAGGCCTCACAGTTTGCACAGAAGTCGAGGTCATGGCAAATGGTGCATCTGTAGCGGTCACCGATAATGTAGCGTTGGGCGGGCTTGCCCTTGCACAGTGGGCCATCACAGAAGATACCTGTGTGGACAACATGTCCACGAGACTGCTCTTTGATATTTTCATAGAGCGGGGCAAATCGGTGACCAGGATGGGTTTCATTAATGTTCTTGAAGCACTCTCGACAGTAGTCCCAGTCAGGGCAAGTAAGACATTTGTGACGGACGCCATGGATTTGCTAAATGAAGTCAGCATGGAAGGTTTTCCAAGGAAGCGGAAAGTGGAACGGTAATACCTTTTGACAGCCATCGCAAATGGCACCATGTTTGAATTGGCGACCAGGGAGGCAACGGGACACGATGAGATTCTTCAAGCAGAAGTTGTGATCGTCGCCAAAGTCGAAGGTGTGAGCAGGGTGATGACCATGCTTATTTCTTAGTAGACAACGAAGGCACAGATCATAGTCTTCGCAATCCTTGCAGCGCACCAGATTGCTCTCATCACACTCTGTTTGAGGAAGTTAGATACTAATCGCATCCATTAAAGCTTAGAAAAAAAAACGTACCATTGCAACATCCGTTGCATACGGGCTTATCCTCATCATGACCAGCAAACCGAATGTTGGTGGCCTTCAAAGGTGACTCCGGCGTATTTGAAACAGATTCACTTGCGGTGGGAATTTCCTCGATAGCCTTTTCTTGGATGGGAGGGGCAGTCGTGTAAAGACCATCGAATGCCACTTGGGGAGTCTGTCCAGCCTGGGCTTGAGAAGTGATGCTCCGGTCAACTAAGTTGACTAACGTGTCTTTGGGGAATTCAGATATGCCTAAGGCGGTGGGGATAGATCCACTTGAGTCGGTGGGTTTCCCAGTAGCCGATTCTGGAGCGGCAGGGGGATCTATGTAAGGATCCATCGGATAAGGATCATTCGAATCCTCATGTGTCACGTTAGGGGATGGATCTTCAGATGTCACGTATGGGCCAACCCGGGTTTGGCGAGGGGGAACTCGCTCAGTGACGCTGCTGACGACCATGCCATCCACAACGGAGCGCTTGACTAGCCAGTGGTCGTCATCGAGGCAGCCGGAATAATCAATGAAACAGCGTTCGCAGAGGTCATAGTCACCGTTCTCACAAACGCCGCAGTGATAATGCTCGTTAGGGATTGAACGACCGCAATTATTGCAGTCAATACAGAACATTCCACGAGGGGTGCGATGAGAGATGGCAGGGAATGGGAGTGTATCCTGCTCCGGCTCGAACTTTCGATATTGAGGCGAGGCTGTTGGGTGTTCTTTGACCTCGCGTGCAGGCGTCTCGTTGTAAGAAGACATCGGATAAGGAACCGTAGGTTCAAGGGGAGCGACAGATGGAAGGATACCTCCTTGAGCGATTGGAGGAGGTGAGTTGAGGACTGTTCCAAGGTAGTTGTTAAAGGGAACAGGGTTCTGGGTGTCTGGTACCCCTGCAAGGTTGAAAGCAGTGTCTGGTGCGACAGAGGTGACCGTTGCTTTGATTCGAAGCTTGGACTTGGCCTTGGCAGCCCGGAAGAGCTGTTTGTAGACCGCAGTATTGTTGTTGTCAAGCGTGACGTAGCAAGCGGCACTATCCGAGTACCGCTCAAGGATGACTTTCTCGCAGGACCCTACCGCAAGCAAAGTCCGGAGCTATCAAAATGCTAGTCAGTAATCAAAGGACAACGAGAATCATCGTATACGCTCTTCAATATCACAACAAGTACTTCACCTTGTCATCTTGAACAAGGCGGAGGTGACTTTGCCGATAAGAGATAGGGCGGACCACGTATCCGGTCGGGGAGCTTGAGTGGAGCCTCATACCTTTTCGGGGAGCACGTTTGCCTTGAGATCTTTCAAGGGAAGCTTGAAACGACGTGTGTGCTCATCGTTGACAAGAACTTTGATGGTCACCAGATGGTCTGGGCCAGGATGGGTGGATGGAGCCGGAGTCGCCATGATGTCGATTCGGGGGAGGAGAGTGAGAGGTGGGAGTTGGGGGTCTCGGGGGGAGATAAGGCGGGTAGATCACTTCGTACTAAGACGAAAGTGACCGCCAAAGCAAGAGATACAAGAAGCGTACGAAGAGAAGACGAATGTCGAGATGAGAAAGATGGATGAGAAAGGTAGGTATGAGGGCAAGAATGGGGAAGAAGAAGAAGATCGGGGTGGAGGGTGACGAAGAGGAGAAACGGAGCAGGCAAACCAGAGGTCCTGGGGTTGACGAAAGCGTTGTACGATCTGGGGAGAGTCAGCTGGCTGCCTGTGGGGCGGTGAGCGCCGTATTGCCTTGTATGCGTGTTTGGATCCTGTTTGTGCGTGTGCAGAGCATAGCAAGGCCTACGGTCAAGCTTATGGAGAAATCACTAGTACAGCTACTTTACAAATCAACCCGGGGATCTGATCACTAGATATATTTACTATGGCTTCGGCTCAAAGAAACTGAACAATAGAATCTCGGTTACAGTATCTCTCTATCTGAACGCACGCACTGCATTGGTTTTCTCAATACCTTGTGAAGTACTGTACATTCAAGGTCTTAGGTGAAGGGAAGGCCGTTTACAAGGAAGCTGGATTATCTGCAAATGGCTGGTTGACTAACACTTGGGCGTCCGGTAACTAACTAACTAACTATGTGACGATGACTGTTGATTGATAAGCACGTGACCGATATAGATACATTTTCTCCCCGCCCCATACACGCTAGTTCTGGCTGCAGCAGTCTGGAATTTTGGTTTAAACTTTCAACTGTAATTCTAGAAAATGCTGCATTGACTTACGGCCCGTAGTATGAGTTTCGATACGGGCCAGGTGATGTAAGAGGCCATGTCTGATAAGGTTTACAGAACGGTGGAATTAGCAGACGGAAGGCAGTGTCCTTAAGCCCCAGAGCTGACTGTATTGCGACATTTGTCAAAGTACGACAATACCACAGTACTCCGTACAAGCATCTGTTATCTTACCACAGGGACGGCAGCCTGGTGTATATATGTACATATCCTCGGATCCGGCGAATAACGGTCTATTAATTCTCGGATTATTCTCCATCTTGCTCGTAGTTGGCCTTGCTACTACTTGTATATACCTGATTTCTTGACAGTATACCAATTTACTTTCCCCCCCAAGTATCGTCCCGACTACGCGTGGCCGAGGTATTGCTAAAGTCCGAATCTCGGAGGAATCCGCCTTGATGATATCTATTATGCATTACAAGACACAGGTAAACAAGTATTGCTTTTTTGTTTGACTTTTGTTATGGTATTTCGTAACCCCATCAAGCAGAAACACAGCAGAAAGAATGAGGTCATGCATAGGGGCCTAGATCATGCAAAGCGATCGAAGCGTGAGGTGTGAGGGGTTCCGTGTTGCGGGGACATGAGGGGTGAAACGCTCAAATGCATCTGAGTCCAAGTCTAACCGGTGGCCAAAGGGAGGAAGGTCGATCAAAATGGCAAGTATGGAAAAGAGATTAGAGGATAGCCAACGACAGGGAGGTAGGGGGAGAGAGAAAGAGAAAGGGAGATGGAGAACATGACGAAATCATGGCCAGGGATGAAATAGAAGATGAAGGGAATGAAGAAACAAGGTTCATCCAACAGAGAACATAGAAAAGATAATAATAAGATGGCGGAAAAAAACAAAAACAAAGGTAAACCAAGAACACAGACCTTGATCCCAGTTCGAATACAATCACTGAGGCCCGTAGTATACGCCCCCGCCGCCCTGCGGCTGAGGATAGTAATACGTGGTCCCCGGAGGCGTAATCATGCCGCCCATCCCCACCACACCTCCAGACCCTTGCCCAGGTGGCACCCCGTAATTAGTGTTGGGATTGGGGTGGAAATATACAGTGCCATTCATTTCATGAGCCACCGTTGCCTGTGATGATTGTTCTTCAGAGGATGGGGGCATCATGTACTGCATGGGTTGCTGTCCTTGGGGGAAATTTGGCACCGAGGCTCCTGGTCCCATTGGTCCATTGTAAGGGGGGTATTCAGGCCCAGAGCCAGGATAGTATACTGGGCCCGGATTATAATTAGGATAAAATCCAGGCTGCTGATAAGCGTAGGGGTTGAAAGGCGGGACATGAATGGCCCGCTCGGGGATCTGGGAGAGAGGCGTGGCGGATGTTTGGCTCGAGGGATTATGGGTGGTTCCATCGGGGCCAGGACCATTCACAGGCGCCGGTACTTGATGGTGGAATGGCTGCTCATGTGGAGGCTGGTGTTGATTGAATTGATATGTAGCAGGACTCTCGATATCGGCCACAGAGACAGGCTTCTTGGGACGAGGCTGGTGCATGGTCTGAGCTGGGCGACCTTCACGGTAGGCAGGGACATGTGGCATGGTCGGCGGCACTTGCCCAGGCATTGATTGGATCATGGGCATACCCGGAGGTTGGACACCGACTGGAGGACGTGGATAAGGTGGCAGCCGAACTACTGGCTTGCTGAGATCAACCGGGAACATGGGTGGTATAGGCTGTACGGGACGAGAGTACACCGAGCCAGCTGGCGATGGATATCCATCTTGAGAAGTACTCACTCCGAAAGAGGAGCGTCGACTGACTACACTAGGTGTGTAGGTGCTAGGAAAGTAGCTTGGTCGTCGCGAAGAATAATATCCACCCCCGCGCCCTCGGCCGCGGTAGCCTTGCTGGTTCGGGCGCAGTGCACGTGGAATGAAAATAAATGACCGTTCAGTCGACGGAAAGATATAGCGAGGAGGTTGTTCAGGAAGTGAGATCCGTACAGGTTTGTCTCGGCGCAAGGGAGGACGATGCTGAGGAAGTCGGGTGTGTTGTTTTTTGGGGACTGCGGGGAAGGACTTAGGCTGGTCCATACCAGGGATGAACACGATTACGGGGACGTTCCCAACGAGCGTAGTGCTGGAGAAGGATCTATTCGGCGGCGATGACCTGGGGGCAGTTGGAACAGTCGTCGAGGGAAGCGGGGCATTCGATGGTGGTTCTTGTTTTGGAGCTGGCGGATCATCACCAGCTACAGTATCGTGTAGGTCATGACGCCATTGTCCTTCGCTGGCATCGGGCTTTGCAGAGTTTCTATATAAGTTAGTAGATGTTACCGTGAATGTATCGTCGAGAGAACTTGGACTGTACCTGCGAGCATTCCCGTCCACTATCAATCCGAATGGGCGTGACTTGCCCTTGTTGGATGTACGACCATTTGAGCCCGTCTCTGTTGCCCGATTGTCATGAAGGAAAAAGCTACCTTTTGTGGGTACGAAGGCCGGGTTTTGATCTCGCTCTTTGACGAATTTGTCGTTGTCCCGCTTCTTCTTAGCAGCTAATGCTTCCCGCTTGGGTTCGGTGGGAGGAGCCGAGGGTGTGCGGCCGGTGGGTAGTTCTTCGCTGTTGTTCATCTGATCGAAAGAAACCTCCTCGGTATTGTTGGAGACCTTTAACCCATTCAACATCGCCTCTGTATCTGATACCGTTGTCTTCGATCCTGGTTTGTCGGGTGATGGGGATATATGACGTTGTTCCCGGCCGTTGAGCTTGTTGCCGTTTATTTTGTCCGGACCTGCCGTTGTCTCATCCTCGGTTTCACTAGCCTCGACATCTGCGTCCTCGTCGTCTTGGTGGCTAACCACTGATCCCTCACTCAAAGAGTCATCCTCCAAATCGCCCGCCAGCGGAGCTTCATCCTCGCCTTCGTCTTCTCTTCTCTTCCTGCGACTAGCTCCGATGTTGTGTCGCCGAGGAGCCATTTGGGCGGGCTTTATGTAAACAGGAGCCTGACGAGGGGGGTCTAGAAACCGATCGCGGGGACGAGGGTTGAAAGGCTATTCAGCCAAGCAGTGATGATGGACAAGAAGCGGATCACGGAGAAAGCAGGCCAGAAACAAGGACGGTGAAAGTCAAAAAGTAAAGTACCGGGAAAATGCTATCGAACAGAGGGTTTCGAGGTAAATAAAAAGAAAAAAGAGCCAGCCCGGCGAAGGTCCAGGAGATGGAAATAAGAGAAGCGAAAACAAGAAAGAAAGGAAAGCGCAAGGGGGTTTGAAGAAAGGAAGCCCCGAGATGGAGAACCGAGATTCATCAACTCCAGGAAACGTAAAAGAGCAGTGACAGCAAGAGTAACGAATGACTAAACCGGATCGGGCTTAGGTGCGGCCCGGGGGGCGGTGGGGGGTTCTGCCTAGATTTACTTCGTACCTCTACGTACACTATCGTCTATTTGTACTCGGGGGCCCAGGGCCAAATTGCGTTCAATTCTCGTAAAAGGAGCTGCCCGGGGAATGCACCCGATGCAAGAGCGTGGTTACTTCGTAGAGGGACGCAGGGAGAGTTTTTCACTGGCGCATGCGACCCTCGATTGATAACGCCCAACCTACCCGCTGCCTGCCGTCCGCTGTCGCCTCCCAAATGTATGAAGGCCCGCCGTATGACCTCATGAAAAGATGAAACTCCGCCCTACTTTCGCGGTCCTGGGGAAGGCGATAATTTGTATACACCACATTAGAATTGGGGAATACATCCAAGACGTTCCTGTACCCGCGTCACAGATATCCACGTCGAATGATGCCCGAGGGGAAAAAAGCGGAGCAAGGTGACTTGATAATGGACCAACAAAAGAAACCTGGAACACGTCGGAATGCTGCACGTAGGAAGCGTGTCCTCCTCTCTCCTGTGTGATTTGGGCCCGATTGAGTTGTCAACGCCACTAGAGACCACAGAGAAGATCCTTGCTGGATAGAGGCTCTGGAAACTGCCCAAGAGCGCCCGCAGGCGCGCTGCAGTGGACCGCCAAACAGCAAGAAACACAATTACAATGACTCCACCCTCGACCTGACAGAGCATACGCGCGCTTGACGCAGTCGCATCTAATCAAAGTTGACTTTCTTGCCCTGACCCTCCACGATGGCACCACTAAGTCGTTGAACTGTATCCTTAGAATACCGGGAGTCATCAATTTCTTGGCGTCTGGGCTTCTTGAACCGGGGCTTTTCCTCAGAGCCGTCACCATTCTCTTCCGACTGATCTTTCTTGCCATCAGCGTCCTTGCCGAACCGCTTCTTGTATCGAGTGCTAGCATCCTCCGCAAACTCCATCCTCATACGGCGGCCCATGACCTGATTCACCCACACCTTGCGCTTTGGGGTTTTCTTGGGCTTCTTCTTCTCCGAATCAGAGTCATCACTCTCCTCCTCATCGTCCTCTTCGATCAAAACGTAACCCTTCACCGCCGCTTCAGCTGCAGCAATGTCCTCAAACTCCACCCAGGCATATCCCTTGCATTTGCCGGTATCTTGGAATGTTGCCATGTGCACATTGGTGAGAGTTCCGCATTGGCTGAAATGTTCCTCGAGAAATTCTTTGGTGACGTCAAAACTTAGGTTGCCGACGAAGATGCGGCGAGACGGAGGGTGACTAGGCTTGCCATTACTAGCGTTGCCTTGGTCCTGTGACTTCTCAGGACGACCTTCGTAGCTCTTTGCATTCTTAATCAAAACTCGGCGGCCCGTCAAAAGCTGCTCGCTCAAACCAATTGCTTCGTCCAAGGCGTTCTTCGTAGAGAAATCAACGTAGGCAAATCCCTTATTTTGTGGCCTTCCAAACTTCTCCGGCCCTTTGGGCATATGGATTCGAGTTATCGTAGTATCGGGGAAAGAGCAGTTGCTGACGAAAAAGTTGCGGAGGTCGTCTCTGGTAGTCGCGAAGCCCAAGTTACCGATCCAAACCCCGTATTCAGAACGTTTGGCCTGTTCGGGTTGCTTCTCAGTCTGATCTTTGTTCTCAGATTCAGGCTTGGTGTCTCCATCTTCGGCCGTACCCTCTGTCTTAGTCTTTTTAGCTTTGCGCAGAGCTTTCTTAGACTGTGGTTCTGGAGCAGAGATATCAATCTCAATTTCAGGACCGTCCTGGATTTTGCGCTTCTTCTGAACACCGTCTGCTGTCTCCGTCATTTTTGTGATTTTCAAATAAGCAGCGACCCTAAAAATCGTAGACTTGTTACCTTTGAGGTAGCCCCGGAAGTGAAACTACAGCTGCTCAAGAAAATCAATTTTTTTACGGTGGCCGAGAGACACCGTTCGCGCAGCCCCGTTCTTGGCGCGTGCCGGGACTTCGGACCTGCGTTGGACCTTGGGACCTCCTTCTCAAGTCCATCGCGCCAACTACCCACCGAAACCATTCCAACCCCGGGCCTTCCAATTTGCGTCGTGCACACTCTCGAGATATGGCGCAAGAGGTTCAGGACTCGGGCCCAGGCTCTGGGGCCATTCCCGGTTCCCCGTCAGCTGCCCCTGCGAAGCAGTCATTCCGCTCTTTCAAGTACGAATCACCTCTAACGCGCTGGGAGAACGATTGCTAATACGCTCAAAGAAAAAAATATGCAAAAATGAAGCTAAAGTTTGAACTGGGTATTCGCGAAAATGAGCGTTTAGTCCGCGAAGAACTTCGTATTGAAGACCTTTCCAAACGCATCCAGGAACAGAACGAGTACGTTGGACCAACAACCCTTTCAGATACGGCCGCAAAAATTGTTTTATTCGTGTCTAATACTCATTGATAGTCAACTTCTTGAGGTCCTCTTGGAATTTAATGAAAGCTTGCACGTATCTCCATCCCTTCGCTACGGCCTAGAAATGCCCGGCGACCCCGACCTTTCGTCCAGTGCAGAGCCGCATATCTCCGCTTTGATTAATGACCCCAGTCTTGCTCGGAAGACCTGGTCAGAAGCCAAGGAAGGAATCGCAAGCGGCAGCCTTTCTCCCAGTGCCTACCGCCAGGTAGAAGGGAGTATCAAGCGGAACAAAGAATTCCTACCAGCACATCAATATAACACTCTCACAAATATTCCCCATGCTTCTATGAGCGATCATGGTCAATTGAAAGAGAAAGATGGACTAGACCGGAAGCTTGGGTATTTCACCCCGGAGCACGAGACTGAGTTTTACCTAGCCCTGGATGCCAAGCTGGGGGACGAAGCAGCCGCGTTGCAACTCGAACGGATCCCCGAGCCACCAACTACTGCTGAGCGTGAGAAAGAGGCTGTCATGCGCAATCCTGCATCTGTTGTCAATTGGCTGCGACGTAATCAGCCTGCCACCATGCAAGACCAAGAGGTTGCGTCCGAGAAATCAGTATCTAGACCGTCAAATCAGCGGTCATCGAAGCGCGCTCCTCCCCAGCGTAAGGATGAGGAGACGTTTGACGAAGACGGTGGGGATGTCGAGCCCACCCCGAAGCAGAAGCGCAAGCGGGACGACGATACTGGGTACCGCCCTAAGGGCGGTAATAATCGGTCTAAGAAAAAGAAGGAAGACTCAACCCTCAAGAGCAAAAAGACCTAATGATTCATAACACATTTCTCTAGGCTTGAACTCTGTTTTCATCGATTCATTCTATTCATGTACTTTTATCGCATCTACGTGGCTTCATTGGCGTGGTTCAATTTGACGGGATTCGCTGGCTTTGACTTCTGGAACAGACATTGGAAATGTGTCATATATGACATAGACAAATTTATCAAATCGAAATTGCGTTGAACTGGAAACATTCAATCGATCGCTTTCTTGCGTCCTAAAACTTACATGCTTTAGTAGATTCCATCCACCCTTATCTTATCGGCGAGCGGGCTGATCACGTGATATAAAAGAAAGTCTCAAAGCTCCATTCCTGGTCGCCACATCGCCATCCACAGCGATACCAATTCACAATGGCAATTACAATTTTAGCCCCAGTGGTGGAGGGCGCCACACACAATGAGGCTCAGGGTCTAAGTCATGGCTACGACGACGACTCCATGTCAGACAACTCCGACTCTGATGTTGAAATGGGCGGCGTCAATTTATCTCAGAAACAGAACTACAGCGGCAAGATCAAAGAAGGGATTGTGCTTCCTGGTGAAGTCGTAACTGACGATCCAAAATGGATGCGGTAAGTATATGGAAGATTTAACTTCACAAACTGTTTCAGACTTCAGAGAGGCGGAGCACAATTTCAGAGCTATCAAGCTAATCAATATTCAGAGGTCACGGCACCTATACCAACGAACTTTCCACGTCGATCATTGCATCCGTTGCTGGTAATGTCAACAAAGTCAACAAACTCCTCTCCGTCCATCCTCTCCGGGCCCGATACACCCCCGAAATCGGTGATCTCGTAGTTGGGCGCATCGTCGAAGTGCAATCACGGCGGTGGAAAGTCGATGTCGCCGCTCCACTACTCGCCCAGCTCCCCCTCTCCTCCATCAACCTGCCCGGTGGTATTCTACGACGGAGAACCAGTGCCGACGAGTTGCAAATCCGAACGTTTTTCAGTGAGGGCGACCTGGTTGTCGCCGAAGTCCAGAGCGTACACCAGGACGGCTCAGCCTCGCTGCACACTCGATCTCTGAAATATGGCAAGCTCCGGAATGGCGTATTCCTTGCAGTTACTGGAACCGGCGGTAGCGGAGCCACCAGCTCTATTCTAAAATCTGGAACTGGGTCTTCGTTGGCGGTCCCTGGGTCTGCTAGCGGGACTGGCGGTGTCGTGCGATCTCGGCGACAATGGTGGACTCAGGAAGGGCGCAACGGTGGCTCAGACATAGATATTATCCTAGGAGTGAACGGGTATATCTGGATTTTTAGGAAGCCAGATGGAGCCGATGCAGCCTCGTCCACAACGGATAGTGTTTCCATTACACGAATGGAAGAGATGGTGAGTAGCGCGATCTATTCAAGCCAGAACGACGAAATCTCCCCACAGACTCGTCGTGAAATCGCTCGGTTATCACAGTGCATCCAAGTGCTTGTTCAACATGGTGTTCGGGTGGAGATGGAAACGGTCACAGCGGCATACGATGCTAGTCTACAAGTGGATTTGGAAGTGGGCGACGACAATGACGAAGATGAGCTGGTCGAGGAGGGCAAGGAATACCTGGAGGGCAGTAAATCGTTACGCCTGGTGGAATTAGTGGTGCAGAAGTTAGAGGGCCAGAGCAAAGTCGAGGAATGAACCCGTACGATAACGGCCGATAAATAATACCCCGCGAAAATTTGATGACCAGACCCACGTACATAACTTTTCTACGATCTTCGATATTCAGTATTCTTCGATAGAACTCCAGAACTGGCTCGAAGCAAAAGCAACACCAGCGTAACTGTAGAAATAAGCCAATCTGCGAAGAAAGTCCCCGCATGTGGCGGCCCAGACGCAAAACCCGTGGTTCGCACCGAGTCTAATCCTCCGCATGTGGTTGGGTCTTCGTCCTCTCGTGCTCTCCTTCTCTCCGTCATCCACCTCACGTCTTACTAGACCCTTATGTTCTTCTCTCTGGACGATGTGCTATCTTATTTCATACATCTCTCGATTTCATTTCACCATAGCTCCGTCCCAATAGGATAATTTCGCTTCCCTCTGTTCGTTCTCGCGAACTAAAGGTTTCAAGGTCTCAGACCTCGTCATTCCATTCTTCCCAACCTCAACCCTTTCCAACCGCTCTTCGCCATGCCTGATCTTCGACGCCAAGTGCTAGAGAGCGGCAAAACTGTCTCCCGCAAGGCTGCTTCTCGAGAGGCCTCGCGAGCAGGCTCCCGTACAAGTTCCAAGACTTCCGCCCAATCTTCGCGCAACCCTAGTAGGCATCCATCCGACGACGAGGATGGTGGCTACATGTCCGACGACACGACCATGAGGTATGCATTTCATTTCTTTACTTCCTACTCTGCACCCTTCCATTCGACCTGTGTTTTTTTTGTGCGCATTTTCAGGATATCATCACGGTTCCACTAGTGGGACCGTGGCGGGATGATGTCACCGCCACTGCTCTATATTCTATTTTCCTTCTTTGTTAGGAGAAAGACACAGCTAATAGGAACCTCAGTATTGGGTCGCTTGACGATGATAATCCCGAGACCGAAAATGCCGACTGGCCCACCGAGCTGGCCGAGCGAATCCAAGAACTCCTTGACCGCAAACGCAGCAGTGTCCAGGGCCGTGAAGAGGCTCTCGCGGCGTTCTGCCGTCTAACGAAATATCACTACGCGGAGGAAGAGATTCGCGCGTCCGTCGATGACCTGCTCATTGCATTTGTGAAGAGTATTAGAAACGATTCAAGCATCCGGGAAACCACTCTAGCCTTGCGGGCTATTGAGTTGCTTGCGATTACCTCCTCCGACGAGAAAATCTACGAGAACACCGAGCCGCTCCTCACTCGAACCATCCGCGACTCGACCTCCAATGCCACCAAAGCCGCAGCACTGCACTGCCTCGGTGCAGTAACAAAGTTTGGCGGTGCTGGTGAGGATGGAATCCTCGATCAGATGACCTTCTTACTTGATATTGTGGCTTCAGACGGGCAGTCCATCGAAGCGCCCGATGATCCCAAGAGCGTGACAGCCGCACTGCATGTATGGGCATTCCTGTTGACTGAGATCGATGACTTTGAAGGGGAAAGTGAAGAAGCCATCCAGATCCTGATCGATCAACTAGACAGCGGCGACTCCGGTGTTCAGATTGCTGCAGGCGAGAACATCGCCCTGCTATACGAGAAGAGTTACACCCCACAGGAGGATGACGACGATGAGGACGAAAGTGAAGAAGATAGCGACGAACAAGCAAATCAGCCCATGTCAGGAATTAAGCTCGTTAAACGCTACAACGCCTACCACAACACCCCAGAGCTCGAACGCCAACTCCAAAACCTGGCATCAATCCACAGCAAGCGCATCAGCAAGCGCGACAAAAAATCACTGCACAGCAACTTTGCCTCCATCCTGACGACCGTCCAGAACCCACGCCGTGGACCACGCTACAACATGGCCATCGACCAAGACACCAACCGCCACTACGGCAGCACCTTGACAGTCAAGATCGGGCGCCACGGGCTCATGAGTATTGATTGCTGGTGGAAGTGGGTACGACTAGCAGGCCTGCGCCGTATCCTGCAAGGTGGCTTTGCAGAGCATTACTACCAAGGGAATCGCTCCGTGCTAGATAGTCTGCCTGTCATTATGCGTATGCCCGAGCCGAATCATGGAACGCCAGATCGAGCGAGCGCGAAGAAGGCTGCTAAAATGCGCAGCTCGCGTCGCTGGACTGCTCAGCATTCAGATGATGAGGATTTTGAATGATCGGCCTCGGGTCTGTGAGATTCCTGGGCCCCGTATGGCATATTCAACATTTCTAGCACGATGCTTATCTGATCATAATGTGTTCCATAAGGCGTTTTTCATTGTTTTTGACTTGGTGTTCATTTAATTAACTTTTCTTTCCCTTTCTATGGTCTTCTGTTCTTGTCTTCTCCGTTTATTCCTATTTTCAATGTGTCGAAGTAGTGAGACGGTGTTTTGTTTATAATGGATTGAACACGAATACATCCATAAAGTTATATCATTTACACTTCCAGTTCCATTTCAGTAATTAATGCGACAGAAGAGCCCCGAAAAAAAAAAGTGTATCATTGCTTTCTTTTCTCTACCAAAGAATCAAGCATAGCCGATTAAAAAACCCCCTAAAATGACTTTTGACATCACAGGCTACGCTGAACGAAAAACGAGTCAATATCCAAGGCTAGTAGAAGCAAACATTGGAAGCATAAGTAGCAGTCTCAACAAGAATGAATGAGAAAACAGATGCACATGAATGAAGAGAGAATATTAACTACTAAATGACCCTCCACTACCCCCCGAACACAAACATTCAAATCAAAAACACGGGAACAACACCAGACCAACTATTCCGGGCTCTCTCATCCCAATACCCATCCTTCCCACCCTTAAGCCCCCAAACAACCTCATCACCAGACTCCTCACCCACACGGGTAAACCAACGCGGAGACCAGCTCTCGCCCGAAGCCTCCATCTCACGCCTACGAGCACGCTGAGCCTCTTCCAACTGCACCTTGACTTCCTCCGCGCGGTCCAGATCGCCATCCTCAAGAGCACGCTGATCAGGACGCAGACGGGAGTCCGTAGGAGGCAGACGATCCTTCTCAATAGAAGTGATTTCGTTCAAAGTAGCCGCGAAAGAAGTCAAACCGTAGTGCTTGGGTGAATTGGGGACAAGGTTTCCAGCAGACCAGATAGGCGAGCCGGACGGGGAGCCGTCACGGGTGAGGGAGACAGAAGAAGGCCAAGTGCCAGCAAGGCCGAGGGAGAGGGACTTGTTATTCGAGTCGACGGCACGAGTGGAGACCTCTTCGCTGCGGCCAGAGAACATACCGCCAGCCTTGAAGGAAGAGATGGAGCGGTGGCCGGTTGATTCGTTAGCGACGGTCATTTCGCCGACGGGCTCGACGTATTTTTCGCCAGCGATGATGTTGCGCAGGAACGAGGTGGCTTGGATCCAGGAGTAGCGTTCGCCGGTACCGTGGAGGGTGACGCGGACGCGACCTTCGGTGGTGATTTCGGCGGACTTGCCCCAGAATTTCTGGGATGGCAGTGGAGATTGAGCAAGGCTCCATTCGCGACTGTCGGCTTGGTAGGCGAGTTGGACGGGGCGGTGGGAGACTTTTTCTGCGACGAAGCGGAAGCCTTGGTCCTCGCGTACAAGCTCGTAGGTTTCGCCGAGCATGGGATTGAAGGGCTTGCGGATGGAACGTTCGCGGACTCTGTTGCTGGATATTGATGAGATGGCAAAGGCAGTTACGTACATAAGGCGCTCGACGGGATCGGAACTTTGGGTAGCTTTGTCAAGGAGCGAAGAGTACTCTAGGATCTCGGCTGCACGCTGCAATAGAGACAGAGGCTCGTTGGCGGAGACTGGCATGGAGATCTGAGATAAATCCTTACCAACATTCTTGCGCAGGAATCCTATCAGACTGGGAGGCATGACTGTAGGGGCCATGATGTTGGCTCGACGTTTGATCACATCGAGAGGCAAAGGAGACAAGGATTTCGGACGAGCTGGGAATAGACGCGATGTGTTGGTTGCGTCGTGTACCGTAGATTCGCGTTCATCCTCGCTGTCAGATGGTGCATCGTCTTCCACTTCTTCAGTAGGATTGTCAAAATGGTCTGCATCGTCACTATCTTGGATAGTAAGGAGTGGTGATGCATCACCACCGTCCGTGGCGTCGAAGAATTCCTGAGAGATATCCGATTCCATGCTGCGGCGAGGGGGAGCGATAGGACGGGCTGGGTGGCGTCGTTGCTTGCTTTCACTGATGAGAGCTGAGAATTCAGACACGACACTGTCTAGGTTGTGTAAAACAGCCATAAGGTTATCATGGACGCTTTGGTCCGCGCCATCATGTTGGCTGATAATGCTGGCGGGTTTGCCGGAACTTTCCTTTGTAGGAACAATCAACTGAGAAGAATTGTGACTGGTCGGTTTTCCGCTAGAAGACGAGTTCCCACTCGTCTTGCGCTTCCAGAAAGGCCGCTTAGGGTCAGCATCTTGTCCTTGACGGTTGGGGCTCGGGGACCGGTCACGAGCGCGTTCAGTAGGCAAGGGAGATGGAAGCGGCGAAGCCATATACTTAGGATCTGTGTCCTTTGCCAGACGACGAACAGCATCTCGAGATCCTGATATCTTGCTGACCAAGCTCTCAACCTGGGTCCATTCTCGTTCTTCTGCTGGAGAACCAGGAGTTGGCGTAGTCAGCCGCAACTCGGGGGCACCAACAGGAATCAGTCCTCCCTCTCGTGGTTTCTCTTGAGAAGAAGCACGTTCTAAAGCTCGCTTCCACGAGCTAAATTCATGATCGTTACTTGCGCGAAGATGCCAGATCTCAGTCCCAGAGTCAATGGATATTTCGCGGGACTTCTCGTTTGTAGCCACCGCAGCCAAAGAAAGTGGGATAGCACCACGCAGAGCCGCCGAGTTCGGGTCATGGTAGTAAGACAGTGTTGATGAAACAAAATCTAAAGAGAAATAGCGACGAGCCCAACCCTGGCCACGCTTTCTCCTGCGCTTTTGTAAGATCCCGCAGTGCACATTAGGGGGCGAGGACAAATCAGACTGCGCAGGATGAAGCATAGAACCCCGACTGTTTCCTCGTCGGCGACCCTTGGATTGGGGCAGCGATTCATTCGATGCACTCGCATTGGAAGGGGTCAACGCCGCCGCTACAGCGGATCCATGCGGCTGAAGGCCGGTGGGATACGTCAGCAGCACGAGGGTGACTTGCTTGGACACTGTTTTCGAGAAGGTATTGTCGAAGACGAGCGCGTAGTTTCCAGCGTCGGAGACATCATATGTACCCTTGGATATCCTGTCGGCTTCACAATTGCCCACCCACTTGATCGATTTGAGGCCAATGCCCGTCAACTTATCGACGGCGGTGGATAGGTGGTTGCGGGAGCCGGAGGCCGCAGCGGTCGCAGGGAGATTCTCATTGGAGTCGCTATTTTGGGAGTCGGAGGCAGGTAGATGAGCGCCGAGAGAGGATTGACCGGGGTGCCGGAAGATGCCAAAGTTGATCGACTTCTTGTGTGGCTGGATACTCCACGAGATGGTGTGGCCGCTGCTCACGCTGATCCAGCGCACGAAGTACGACTAGGAGCATGGGCAGATTAGCACAAGGCCGAATGGTCCTGAGGATGGAGCCTGGTTGCCCTTACCTTGCTATGGATCTGCAGCTCCTCCATTGCTGCCATGGTTGTGAAGAAGATGTTTGTTGTGGAGCCGTCGGGATGTGGACAGCCGTCGCGGTCCGGAGTTGCGGCTGAGACGATTCACGACAGGAATACGTGGTACTCTGTACTCCGTATACGTATAGAGGATCTATGAAAAATATAAAGAAGATTGGATGAGGGACAGAAACGTCATGCAGAAGATCCCCCTAGCGGGGCAGCAGAGCTGAAAAAGGCCCGAGGCAACGCGCTTCACATGTACACATGGACTCGGCAGCAGCCCTGGATGGCCCAGCCAACTCCGGTACCAACACGCCGGATGTGCTCCACTGCTTTTAATTATGAGCCGGGCTTTTACGAAGAAGCCTTGTCAATTGAGGCGGGGCTATCCCTCTATTAGTTGCATTATTTATGTAGTTTTTATCCTAAGTTGTAAAATGTAAAACGGTTGACTAGTGCAGGGATACTTCTCAGCCCTACACAATTCCCTACAGATATGCCGCGAATCTCCATGCTGAAATGCTGTTCATTGCTCAATTCGAATATTGGTTACAAAAGGTCCTTTGCTCCCCCAACAGCCAGGAGGGTGTATCAAATTAAACTGGGGAAAAAAAAAAAGAAAAAGTAGAGGCAAAGGGCCAGAAATCGAAAGTCCGTAAATGCAAATACCCTAACTTTTGGGTCTGGCTCGTATCTCTTTCGCAAGGTAGGTAAACAAACGAGTACCCGAGAATGCCCGGGGCGTCTGCAATGGAGACTTCCACAGAGTACGCGAATGTCTGAGAGGGCCATATATGTGGGATCTGGAAAAGTTGTAGACGCCCTCTAGGGGAGGGGAGAAAAAAAAAAGGAAATAAAACACTATACAAACGAGCACTCATCGGCGGTGGCCTTGCATGTTGGTGAACATCAACTTGAACCCATTGCACAGGGCCTGCATGTCTGGGTAGGGGTTCTTTTGAAGCTCGAATCCTTGGGGAATAACCTTGACTGGCCAGTTTTGAAGTCGTGAGTGCTCGCCCGCCTTGAAACAGAGGAAAAAGTAGCCGGGGTATTTGGTGTTAATACAAAAAGCGTAGGCAGAACGACGGGGGTTGGCCTTAGTGTAGGTCTCGAGCCATTGATCTAGAGGAAATATTAGAAAGGGGATAGAACGTCAAAGAGAAACAAAGAAAAGTATCCACATACCGGTCTCGGCCTTACTGCCGTCTTGGAACTTCTCGTTCAGCATCATCTCGTCCACCTTCTTGGCCATGTTCTTCACATGGTTGACGATTAAATCGTCCAGATCACTATAAGTGTACTTGCCAGCAACCTTGAGTACTCGCCCGACGGAGAATTCGTTCTCCTTGTCCAGCTCTAGGACGTCAATGTGCTGGTAGACACCGTGTGCTACCTTCCAAGTAACCGCTAAATGATCGTGACCGCGCGATGAAGGACGAATAACCACATCGCCGCGGCTGCGAGAACCAAGATACTCTTCCGCCTGGACGCTGTTGAATGGATGGAACAGAGGGTGCTTGATAACACGAGTTGCTTGGCCGGTGTGCTGGGTCTTCTCCTTTTGAGAATCCCGGTCTTTGCGTTCTTGTGCCTCGTCCCAGTCGCCAAAGCCATGATCTGGTACCCGATGAATGGGGTGGCTGACTTGATCCTCGCGTAGAGACACGTTACAGGTGAAACTCTTCTTGTTGAGGAACATGATCTTGGCAGGAACCGTTTGGTGTGGTTGATACGCAGTGCGCACCGGAATGTCGTAAGGTACTCCAAGTTCAGTCTCTGAAACAAGTGCTTCAACGCCACAATCCAGCTTGGCATCGATATGGTCGTCAAAAACCCGCTTGATAGCAATGGGGACAACCATTCCATCTTTCAACGAATCCTGAGTCTCACCAGTAAGCATGGTGAAGATGTCTTCGGTACTGAGGAACAGGAACTGTTTGCGCAGCTCCTCGTAAGGTTGCTGCAGTTCAGCACGAATAGTTTCCAAAGTAGCTCGCTTCCGTTGGTTGAGATTCTTCTCTAATTGCTCTGCGTACTCCTCAAGGATAAGGTCATTGACACGGTCTTGCTGCTCATCGCGGAAGAGCTTCCGTACGATTGCACCCGAACCATTTTCATCAGTTTCGGCTTTAATATCTTCTTCGTCAAGCTCCAAAGCATCAGCTGCCATTTTGCGTGCAATGTCGTAGTCTTCGGGGTGCACACGAGTATTGTCTAATGGATCAGCTTCATTGTCCGCGCTGACGAAGTCGATATAGACAAAGCTAGCGCAGTTATTCCACACTTTGATACCAACGGCAGGGTATTGTGAGTTGATACCGATAAGCTCTACACGATTGTCGACGTGGCCACCGCCTTGGTTGATCATCTGAAGCATATGGGCGGCCTTGCGAGGGCCAAGTCCACAGACATATGGCAGCAAGTTGGCTGTCGACGAATCATGGATAGCTTCATTAAGATCAACACCAACAAGATTGACCATATCAACCAAAGAAGTTTCGAGCTGTTTAATCAAGAGATCCTGAGACACCAGCTGCTGCCCTGGCTTGAACTGAATGGAGACGATGTCACGACCCAAGGAAGCGTATTCCTTCAGGGGACTTTGAAGATAGTGGCCCAGAGCGACACAGTAGTGAGTCAATGGTCCAAATCCAGGGTTATCTTGACGGGCCCGAGGGCTATTATGATAGAGTCGAGCGACTTCGTCGTTGACGATGACAACTTCCAAGCGATCGCTGACATCGTTTGTGTTCCCATCTGCATCCTCATCTTGGTAGCTAGGACCGCGGATGTCCTTCAGCTCAATGAGTTCAGACAAGAGTTTGTATAGACGTCTCGTCTCCGGCGTCATACCAGAGACTCCGATGACATCTGGCTTGCGACGCTTACACACGTCGAGGAAACTGCGCACGTGAGGACCGTCGGGAATGCCTCTGCCTGAGTCTCCAACGGTAAGGTCTGTAAATTTGCCATTCTCCAGGATACGACCATCCTCTTCGATGAAAGCCCAGTAGATAGGGTCGCGTCCAACAGTACCAGTACCAGTAGAGAGTGCGATGACTCGCGGCACGGTGCCAAGAACCATTCCCTTAGGTTTGTAAGGCGCTTGATCCAATCGGGAGGAGAAAGCCTCTCTGCACTCTTTTGCAACGTGGTTCTCACATTCCTGTCGAATGTTTTCCTTGACACTCCGATTGATGAACCGCTCTAACTTCCCAAGAGCCAGGTCTAAGACATCACGACGAAGACGGTTCCAGGCATCGGCAACTTCAGAGTAGTTGTCAGATTCGATGTCCGTGTAGAGACGTTTGCGGAACTGGTCAAAGTTCTCGAATCGTACTTTGACTTCGACTAGGCCTTCCTCCTCGGCCTTGAGCATTCGTAGGAACATCTCAGGACGGCGTGCAATGTCGCTCAGCTGCTGATTCCGTAAATACTTGAACTCGTAGTAGGGGTGCTGGTCGTCAATCCGCCGCAGGCCCTTTTCAGTACGGAAGCAGTCAACCACTCCATTCATATAATACGCACGACGAATGACCTTGCGCATTTTAGGGCTCAGAACCAACTCCTCAGCAAACATAGACTTCGCAGCTTTCAAGACATGGGAAGCATTAGAAAAGTCTGAGTCAACATATTGATCAGCCAGCTCATCAGGCCCTTCTGCAGGATCTTCTGTATACTGGCGCCGGCTCTCTTTGGAAGCATTTTGGGCAAAGGCGTCGGCCGAGATACCGAATGCGCGCACGAGACCATAAGCCTTGGAGTTTCGGACTCTTTCGAAGATTGATTTACTGGATGTTTTGCGTCGATGTGTATCTCCGTTGGCCTCGCCGTTGAGAGAGGACATATCCCGTAGCTGAGTAGCATACTGGAAATGGATGTAATCTTGCACATCTTGGAGCTCTTCCATTGTAGTCGCGGTTGTCAAAAGTTCTTCCACTCCAGCGTCGGCTACAGTGAAAAGATTCTTCAGGCTGTCATAGGCCTTTTGGATGGTATTCCGCTTATCAACCAGAGCACGGAACTTGAGATCATAGTCAAAGATATCCCACAGATCGGTCATGTTCAATAGCCTTTCCGCGCGAATATTGTATTGGGCTGACTCGTCGTCAGGGTCGGCACCGTTAGCCAACTCTTTAACGGCATGAATCATATAATCCTTGCGGTGCTGGAAAATGAACGGCACTTCCCAGTCATCAGTAATAAGGAACTCCAGCATTTTCGCAACGGAGCGCTGGAATGGTTCGTGCAGCTCTGGCTCCAAGCGCTTTTTCAACAGCATGAGACCTGAGATCCAGATAGCCTCTTCCCGGAATTGATCCTCTGACAGAACCACGTGCTTGTATGGTTTCCGCGCGACTTGATGGCGTTCGGGTTCGTCAATGGCGCGAATCTCATTGTCTTCTTCCGTCAACATGCGTTCCGCTAGCTCTGACGGGTCGAAGACGTCTGTTAATTCAAGTTTCCTGGATTCATCCTGTTTCTCCTCGTCCTCTTCCTCTTCAAAATCGAGAGCAAATCTGTAGTCTGTGCCGTCACCGAACGCAGCGCGCATATCTTCGAGGGCATTTTCGTCTAAGCCGGCGGCTTCAGAGGCACCGATACCAAACGCATGTGGGCGAACTGGGGGTGCAACCTCAAGGTCATCTTGTGCTTGCTGTCCTTCCTCGTCAGAGAAGCTGTCTTCAGTAATGAAGCCATCCATCTCGTCGCCCCGCGGACGGCCGCGATACTGTTGTGCTGCTGCTGCTGCTGCCTCCTCGTCATCATCCGAGTTGAAAATATCGTCAATTCCTTGAGGGTGTTGTGACTCGCGATCCTTGCCGCGCTTTAGACGTTTGAACTTAGACTAGATGATTAGATTTGTATGTTAGCAAATGTCCCATTGGCACCAAGTGAGCCTCCATGGGAGCGCAAGATGCATACCTCAGATGCAGAACCACGCTTCAGACCAGGAACGTGCTCCCCGATCAACTCCAAATCCTCTTCGTCGAGGTGTTCCTCTTCACGAGCCCGTTTCTGTTTCCTTTCCCTCCGGTGGCTCTTGCGCTGTTCGATCTCTTCATCGTCATCATCGATGAAGCCTTCTTGGACCTAGTTATAAGAAAGACCTGTTAGCGCGCGAAATCCAATTGTACAAATGTGAAACTGGAGCGTACAGCGCGACGGGCCTCTTCATCGTCGTCCTCTTCTTCATCCTCTTCACTTGAGTCGTCAAACTCAGTTCTGCGACGAGGTGCCTCATCTTCACCGTCAAAATCATCGGGAACATCCGCGTCATTCTCCTCATCGTCCAGCATGGCCTCGCCTTCGACCAAGTCGCGGAGACTCATGTTGGCTGGTCGGAGGGCTTCCTAGGCGTAACGGGAAAGGAAGAAGGCCGGATCAAAGGAAACTTCAGCGCAGGTGCCCGGTTCCGGCGCTCAGGTGATCAGGGTGATGGAAAAGAGAGTGGTGAGGAAGGAGGGCTAGCGTGAGAAAAGAAAGGACCTAAGCTTTGCGAAGGACCAGAGGCTCGGCGAAGGAGACGCGAGTGGCGGTGATTGGCGGACCGGGTCTGTGGCTGGTAGACAGAGTGGCTCATGTCGTGTGTCACGTGATATGTGGCTTTTGACTTTCGGTCCAGTACCTTTTGTATTCTTTTCTAAATAAATGCCCCAACTTAGACAAGTCTGGTTAGCGAGCTCTGCCATACGAAGTTTACTGCATTCTGCATAGCTCGGCCAGATTCATGCACATGTACATATACGTCAGACATCCAGTCCTAGCTACCCAAGCCTTGTAACTCAGGCCTAATGATATATCGCACTTCAACCTCGTAGAAGCCCCCCTCCCCCCTTCTCCTTTTTGTATACACAAATGGGTTAGAAGTCGATGCGTCACACCATCCTATTTAGATGACGGCTCGAAACCGCTTTCATGCACTAAAGAACCAAAATAGACCCCCAGAGTCCTATGGGGTAGGGATGAGTGGAGCAGCAGGAGCAACTCGTGTTTCAGCGAGTGGCCCTGGTACATAGAAGAACCTCATATGGATTTTGGGTTTTAAGCCTTAAGGAAATTCTCCCCCTGAAGTACAGTGCATGCTGTAAAGCTGTGATCCAATCGTTCACTGTTGGCGCCGACCCTCCACGCTGTATCGTTGGTACAGTCGATGCGCCCGAGACGCCCAATCAGCGCCACCCAGCACCTCCAGACGTGATATTGGGTTCCCCGCCGCTAATTCGCGCTTCCAACTCCCTGTTCACTCCAGTCGGCTGAGATCTCTCGCGCAGTCTCCTCCACCCCCTTTTCGTTCTGCTTGATTAGTCTTCTTCTTCTTTCCCCCTAGTTCGATATCGAGAGAGAGAGAAAAAAAAACTCCCTCCCTGCTCCGTCCAAGCGCCATGTCGGACCCGTTCAAGGCTCGAACGCTAAAACGCAAGAACGTCAAAGGCCTGGCCCTCAATGCGACCCCTAAGCCTACCGCGAATACCCCTTCTGAAGGCGATGCTCAAGTTCCTGGAGCGGTTGGCAATGCCGACAGTAATCGCACCGATACCTTAGAGATTGGCTTGGAATTCCGTCTGGATCTCAGAAGCGAAGACCTGGTGATGCTGAAAGAACTGGGCTTTGGTAATGGAGGCACTGTTTCAAAAGTCAAGCATGCATCAACCAACGTCATCATGGCTCGGAAGGTAGGAAAAGCCAAACCCCCGGTTGTCAGAGTACCGTGGTTTCTAACCCGAATGCCCCCTTGCACCAGATCATTCGCGTTGATGCCAAAGAGAACGTGCGGAAGCAGATCTTAAGAGAGCTACGAGTGGGTCACGACTGCAACTGCCCTAATATCGTAACTTTCTACGGAGCCTTCCAAAATGAATCGCGAGACATCGTCCTGTGCATGGAATATATGGATTGCGGGTAACATGGCCTTCAGATCTTGAGAATGTGGGGTGGAACGCTAACATGAAACAGATCTCTTGATCGTATCTCTAAAGATTTCGGCCCCGTTCGAGTCGATGTGCTGGGTAAAATTACTGAATCTGTTCTGGCGGGCCTGGTCTACCTCTATGAAGCCCACAGAATCATGCACCGTGATATCAAACCTTCCAACATTCTCGTCAACTCGCGTGGTAACATCAAGCTTTGTGATTTTGGTGTGGCTACTGAGACTGTGAACTCAATCGCCGATACCTTTGTTGGTACTTCGACATACATGGCTCCAGAGCGTATTCAAGGAGGCGCCTACACAGTTCGTTCTGATGTGTGGAGTGTGGGTTTGACTGTCATGGAGCTGGCCGTCGGACGCTTCCCATTCGATTCATCCGATTCTACGGCAGGTGATCGTGCCAGCGCCGGTCCTATGGGTATTCTTGACCTGCTCCAACAAATTGTTCACGAATCGGCCCCCAAGCTTCCCAAAAGTGACGCTTTCCCGCCAATTCTTCACGACTTTGTTGGTAAATGTCTGGTGAAGAAGTCAGAGGAGCGACCAACTCCTCGCGAGCTATATGTTCGTTATTATTGCCCTTATGATTAGCACTCACCAGTTCCATTCGTACTAACTTCCAAATTAGGACAAGGACGCTTTCCTCCAAGCAGCAAAGCGCACGCCAGTGGATCTGCAAGATTGGGCCATCAGCATGATGGAACGACACAACCGCAAGTCATATCTCGCAGCGCCGGCTCCCAAATCGCTCAAGGAAGCTACTCCAACTTCAAACACCCCGTCCTCAACCGCCGCAACCCCTTCAACAGCAACCGCATCTAAGCCACCACCCATCGGTAAAACCCGCCCTCAAATACAGACTTCCGCCTCTGGAGAGATCCCCCTTGCAAAGGATACCTCTCCCTCCTCCCGGTACTACGGCGCACCAGTGCACCAACACTCAAACTCTCGCTCAGGGCGTGTCCAACCACCATCCCTGGAACACCTCTCTCTTGAAACAAGAGATGATAGCGACACTCGCTCCGGCCGCCAACCGACTCGCCAACACGGCGACCCCGTGTCCGCAATTGACCCTCCCTCGCGGCCATTCATGAGCCCACGTTCCATCAGCTCCCACAACAGCAAGACCCGTACCAACCTCAACCCGGCCGTGATGCCTATGCGCTCCGCCATGCCGCCGCCCACGGGGCCTCCTCCCCCTCCTCCCGTCCCCGCTGGTAACAACTACCGCGGATACCCAGGAGGAAGCTCTTGAGAACTTAGAATAGACGTCGATATGCCATTGCATTCCATCTCCATCTCATCTCCGCATTCCATCATCTGGCATTGATGCCACCCCAAGACTGCATATGCACATGTCGTTTGCACTTTCGAGCCCATTGATTCTTTCTTTCCCATGATCAGGTCGTTGCTATATTGTCAAGATTTCTTGTCGGAATTCGCTGCTCTCTTTCTTGACCCCCATTGCTCATTCCCCTTAGCTCGTGCCATACTGATATATCGGCGTTCCTGACCGGATCGGAGGACACCAGCCAGCACATATTCCCCATGTCATCCACTATTTGGATATTGTCCGCTATCATTTTCCTTATGGGCTTCTTGTTTTGACTGATACTTTTCTTCTTTCATTCCTGTCTCCCTTTTCTTTTCTGTCAATGACTTGAACAACGCCAACGACTATGATCACGACCATTTTTGGCCTCTTTTTTTTTCTCTGGTTGTTATGTTTGTTGTGGTTTCCTTGCTCAGATATGTTCCTGCATCTCATGGCGTACATAAGTGCAAGCTTGTTCTTGATGATACTACAATCTCGTACTTCGGTTTACATATATTTGCCGTACTCAGTAGAATTTCACGGACTTAAGCTGTACCTGCATCTATCTTTCTGTTTCCACTTCTCTTTCTTCAAACATCATCCATGCACCTCGCTTTATGAGAATTCTTCCTCGCCTATTATCTCTTCGCTGACCTATCCATATATATTATTGGGCTACGCCAAAAGCTAGTTGGGGAGAAGGAAATATGATGTTTTATTGAATTTTACTGTCTACCAGTTCTAATCGTAATGAAGTCACATGCGGTACCAGATATTCCTTTTTATTTGTATTTAACCACCGTAAATTGCTGGGTATGTTCAACCTTGAAAATATGTTTGAATTCGGTATAAACGACTATGTTTGAATGGTGCTTCACTTCCGGAGTGCTCTGCTTTTGCTTCCAACCTTGGAAGGTTCTTCTTCTTCTAAACTTCCTCTCATGCTTAGCTTCTTATTCATATCCTCTACCCAACCGAGCTTTGGTCGTAATCATATCGCGTGGATTTCAGAGGCCCGAGGCCTATTGCCATATCCCACCATTTAAACCATCCCAGCAGCACAGGCGGAAAACAGAAGGATCAGGAGAAAACTGAGCCCAGAGAGCCATACAAGAATCGGGAATCCGCAATCGAAAGATCATTCAGGTTAAGCATGAAACAGAACGATCCAGTGAAGACAAGTGACTACCAAACCGGCTTCGAAGATAGCCACCCACTCTGTACGAATATCGGAAACCATCCATGGATCCCTTGGATATACGTGATTAGGAATAAAGTGGAGAGACTTGTCCCTGCAATGGCAACTACTTATGTTGCTCAGTGGCGAAAGAGGGGAGGGCAAATACCTAGGTATATCGGTTGCATAACAGTGGAGATGAAATTCTCCGTACTGCAATCGTGCATCGCCTCCTGTATTATCTACAAGCTCCAAAAACTACAGAAAAGACTTGATCACTTGAAGGAATGGAATTTTCCTGATGCATAGATGAGCATTTTATAGATACAAGCAATATAAATGCCAACAAGAAAAAGAAGAAAACCCAGGACACTCAAACAGCAAAAACACCAAAGAATGATTCATCCAAAACATCTGCAAAATAATCTTCTCATACGCCACAGCTCTCAAATCCACCAAACCAATACCATCCTAACACCACACAAAGCAAAAAAGAAGAGGGGGTAAAAAAAGAGAGAGGAAACTACCTAAACCGAAAAAAAACACGAGCAACTCAACGGCATCTATTTCATAGCCAGCTCAGGTCCAGCCAACGGACTCGGCCCCGGAGCCGGAGTCAAAGCAGGCTGTGGATTGACAGGAGGCGCGGGAGGTGCGGGAGCCAAATCGACCATACCCAGTGATGAGCTACTACTAGCCTTAGCACCACGGCTACTGCCCCCACCACGACTGCCCGAACCACCGCCACGGCCACGAGGGCTCTCATGCGAGGGAGATGGGGCGGCACTGTGTTTCTCGCCTGCATCTGCCTTCTTGCTCCCGCGAGCCCGACGCGAAGTCCCGCCTCTTGAGCCAGGACCACGGACAGGAAGACCAGTGTCCTGCGAGATAGGGACAGCAGCGGCAATAGGGACGTGGGGGTGGGAGGCTAATGAGCGTCCACGGCCTGTGCCACGGCCTCGGCCTCGGCCACGCTTGATAGTTCCATCGGCACTGCGAAGAAGAATGTTAGTTTTTGATATGAAGAGTGATTGGATTGGGAGATGGAGAACGAACCGTTCGACCTGGACCTTCTCGCCCTCTGACACCAAGGGCCCGCTGAAGACGAAGAATCCGTCTTTGCTTGCAGCGGCCTGTTCCTGCCAAGCCAATTCGGTGTCGTCGACAAAGGGGTCGTCCCGATCATATTCTTCAACCTTCTTCCTGCGCTTCTTTTTTCCCTCGCTGGCCTCCGATGGGGCGCCGTTGGCACCGTTCCCTGCGCCGCCCATGGTAATATCGCCATCGACGTCGCTGTCGCGATCGTTGTCTAAGCTCAGGTCTTCGTCGGCACTTTCACCTGCGGAAATACCCTTGAGCGCCTTATCATTCTTCTCCAGAGCTGCACCAGCTGCAGCCACGCGCGCTAAACGCTCTTTATGGGCAGCTAGTCGAGGGTGCAAGGCTGCAAAGCCATATTGTTCCTCTGCTAATTGCGCAAAGTTCACGATGTGATTGCCCTTGTTTAATGGGATATGGACGACAATGTTTGGTGTGCTGCGTGTATCCGCCGACTTTGCATCGTCGCCACCAACACCGAAGAGTGCATTTTGAATCAGACCGGATCCCTGAGGTAGTTGAGGAGCTTCCTTTGCTGCACGTGCTGGTTTTGGCGAAGAGGCTTTGGATGATGGTGCTGTAGCGGGGGCCTTGTCTTTCTTTGCGCTGGCGACTTGCTCTTTAGAATCGATTTCCATCGCATCGTAATTTTGTTGGGGCTGCTTGGGCGTAGATGCCTGCGAAGGGGTCTCGATTTGCCGTGCTGGTTGAGGTTGCGGGGCAGCCGGTTGTGGCTGTGGTTGTTTGAGGACCGGCGAAGACAGCTCTAATTTTGGAGGCTGTGTGTAGACAGGTCTCTCTGCACTCATGTATGGCATATACTGGCCAGAGGATTGTTGGGCCTGGGGGGCATGTATTGCGCCATGTGATGGGGAAGAGGCGGGGGCTGGCGACGGCGCGATGGAGGGGTGTACAGTCATGGGCAAGGGCGCCGGGGACGAGACATTAGAGACATGACCGGACGATGAGCGAGGGAGTGGAGTATACACGCGATTTGGTTGGGAAGGAGGGTCTATGATACTGGAGATTGCTGGCGATGCGCTGGCGCGATAGTTTGGTGGTGATACTGTATGAGCCGGTGGACTATAAGCTGGCGCGGGAGACGGATTGTCGAACGCAGAACGAATAGGGTCGAAGTTTTGACCACTGGTTCGTTGCGGTGGCACTTGGTGTTGGGGCGGAGGAGGTTGCGACTGCGGCCGAGGATATGATATAGGATAATTCGGGGCCGGGGAAGCGGCGGCGGGAGGTTGTGGAGGTTGAGAGAAGGAGTGAGCTGGAGCGGGTTGGGGTGTAGGGGTTGATTGAGGAATCAGGGGTTGTGGCTGTGGGGTGGGTTGTGTCTGAAGTGGTGCTTGTTGTGTTGGTTGTGTTGGTTGTGTTGATTGTGCTGGTTGTACTGGTTGTGGCTGTGGTTGTGGTTGTGGTTGCGGCGAAGTACGTGCCGCAGCGGGAGTAGGGGTCGCCGGAGTGGCGGGTGCTGCATCTGCGGCTGGGGCGCCCGTGGCCTCCGATTGCTCCAACTTGGCTTTCTTGCGAGAAGCAGGAGTGGCATTTGATTTTTCGCGAGGACGACGAGGGGCCCTTGTCTGTTTCTCCTTTGGTTCCTTCTTAGGCTTGGCATTGTCGGGCTCCTCATCCTTCTTGCGACGCGACCGTCTCGCGGTAGAGGCCCGCCGAGTAGTGGTGCCCTCGGCCTTGGAGTCGGTATCGACAGCCCCTTCCTCTTTAGGAACATTTATATCTGGAGAATCCGTAGACATGATTTAAAAAGGAGGACAATATAAAATTAAACCTCAAAGGAGATGGGTGGGAGATGGGTTGGGATGGATTGAGTATCCCATCCAACAACGGTCGGGGCCCACAGGCAGGTATCACCAGAAAACCGGGAATAGCGCTTTGGGAAGGGAGTCGGGAACACAAATTAGATGGAAACCGATCTGGAACACCTCAAAAAGCGGGTGGTGGGGGGGCAATGAAAAAGGAAAAAGAAAACCAGAACCGAGGGAGGAACACGAAGCGGATTGGGAGGATTGAAGAGAGAAAAAGAGAAAGAGAGAAAAGAAACGAGAGAAGAGAAAAAAAGGCACAGCGAAATGGCAGGAAAGGGGAAAACAGGTCCAACAAGGAGCACGTTTGGACGTCGATTTAGTTGGTCTAGAGGATTCCCGGGCTTACGGGCTGTGGTGGTACTAAAAGCTGGGCCAGCGTGCTCTGGCTTCATCTACATAATTACGCCTGTAACAGAACAAGCCCCGTGTGGGTAAGAGAAGAGCCGTGGAAGAGCGAGGCCTATAGCGTCCGGCCAACTCATGAAGAAAAAGTACAGGTAGGTTGTACTCTCCATGCGCGCGGATCTGGCGTCAAGTGGGCCCCAGCTGTATGAAATATGGGACTAGCCGATGGTTCGGCAGTCCCAGTCCCTTGCTGTGATATCCTGGGGCTGCGGGATTCTCGCGAGGTGATAGACCATGCAATTAGAAGCCATGGATTGCGAGGATATCTGTCTTGGCCAGATGATATCTATATGTGACTGTTTGTTCTGCAATTGGGTCATCAGATAACTATACGCTTGTCCTGATGACCATACTTGTAGATCTGATCCAGCGCAAATTCAGCCTGCGATGCGATATTCCAGAGTCAACAGAATGAGTATTTCCACAAGACGGGAATATGGAGCTGTTTACCCCTCTGGATCTTATCCATTGAATGTATGACCCCTGGATCGTAGACTGACCACGAACCTGAAGCATATACTCCCAATCTGCACAGGCTTACGAATTAGGTCGAGCATATTTCCCCTTCGGGTCTAGTGTCTTACTATCTCGCGCTAGCCGTAGTGGGCTTAGTGTAAACTTAGCTTTCCTTCTTTTCCTTGAGCCGCAGCTCCCCGCGCTGACATAACTTCTTTTTTTTTTTCTCCAGCTCCGGCCATGGCTTTTCGAGGAGAGCGCTTCGTTCTTGATCTAGACGACTCTGCTGGGGAGGAGCCTGCCCCCTCGCCATTTTCACTCATCGGAGAGATCCGCGAACGAGCCCCGTCAGCTGCCACCCCGCCTGCTCCCGCCCCTCCATCCACCGCTTCTTCCACTGGCTTCCCCGCGCACCGCAAGCGTAGCAAGGTTTCTTCCTTTAAGCAGCGCCGGACAGGCCAGCCAGATGTGCCAGAAGAACCTTCTCCCGCGGTCAACACATCTCCGCCATCCGCCCAGGATGACAAGCAGGCTATCCAGGAGGAGAATCGCCAGCATCTGGCGTCTATGTCGGACTCCCAGATCCAGCAGGAACGCGAAGAGCTGATGGCCTCATTGGACCCGGGACTACTAGAGAGATTTCTTCGTCGGGCAAAGATTGATGAAGATGAACAGCCCATGGATACTACCAAACCGGAGGCCAGCCAAGAGCAGCCAGTGACAGCAAAGCCCAAGAAATCAGTCTCATTTGACGTCCCTTCCACATCAAACCCACCACCTCCAAAACCCCCAGCCCCAGTATCTACGCCAAAAAGAGCTACAGACGAACCTCCTCGACGTCCTACAAACGACGATCTCGCACCCAAACAAACACCAACAGACCTCTATCCAGCTGCGCAGCCCACGTCCCTCGACCCAGCCATGATTGAAAAATTCCACTTCCCCCAACCCAAACAACCCATGCCGATTCTAGACCCCTCATCACCCTCATTCCTCTCAGACCTCCAGACCCATTACTTCCCAGAAATAACCCACGACACACGAGCCCTCTCATGGCTCCGAGACCCCTCCACCGACGAAGAAGATCCAGAGTCAGCCTCGCCCTACCACCCAGCCAGCGAAGCAATCTCCATCTCCCCGTCCGCCATCCGCTTTTCTCTCCGGGGAACACTCCTCCCTCCAGAGACTTCTCTCTCCATCCCAGTCACAGAAGGCTTACACCACCACGGCGATGACCCCCAGGCAGCCGGGTACACGATCCCAGAGTTAGCAATCCTCTCTCGCTCCACATTCCCCGCCCAGCGCTGCGTAGCCTGGCAGATCCTCGGGCGCATCCTGTTCCGTCTAGGACGAGCGGAATTCGGGGACCGAGGTGGCCAGCTCTCAGAGGGACTGTGGTTTGTCATTGAAAAGGAGGGTGTTGTAGGCGGTATGTTGGCCGAGGCTGAGGGGGCAACTCACCTGGAAAGCGCTTCCCGCAGTACAACAGAGAAGAGTCAGGATGAGAAAAGTGATGGGAATGGGATGCCTATGGCGTCTGGTATTGGGCGTCATGCCAGTGCCGCAGCCTGGGCAGTTGAAGGAGTTTGGCTGTGGCAGAAGGGTGGGGGAGGTGATAGGGGACTTTTGAAAGAAGGTCAGATCCGGTCTCAATAGATACACATTTGCTGTGGATGCTTTTGTTGCAATATATTAAAAAAAATAGTAAGTTCATTGCGTAATCTCAATCTAGCTAAGCATGGTAGGGGCAAAAGCAAGGGCCTTCTCCCACTCTCCTGCCAATGAGTGGCCAACCAGCTGTTCACGCTGAGCGTTAAGCTTGGCAGGCAACTTAGTCTTGCATTTATCGTACACAATCGATGCGATCTTTCTAACGCATTTAGGGTTGGAGCTAGATCGGGCTCCGTCATTTCATCTATATAACACGAGCAAAATTTTTTTTTTCGAATATATAATTCATGGCGTTAGCTGTCCTTTCAATATTGGAGCTTGGTGATTATGGCTTCTTATTCGGCCCCATTAAGCTCGACTATCAATTCTGAACCGCTGTTATTGCTCGCCATGCATGTAGACCCCACAAGCTGATATCTATGTTCCTAACAGAGCTTTTGAATGATTAAATTAAGATTGTCCATGCGGCATGCATCGTCGTATCATACAGATATACCCGAACGCTCACGACCAACCCCATGCATAAGGCGATAAATCAAAATAATTAAAAAAAAAAAAACAAAGAATCCACATAGACCCTCACTTAGTACCAACAGCCGCAGCAACATCGCCCAGCGACTGATCTTCGACCTGCACACCCCAAATCTTCCACCTCGCTTCTTCAATAAAGTCCCTGCGTAGCCACAACCCAGAAGGCAAGGTGCACATGTCCTGCGAAGACTCAGCCTTGCCATTCTCGGCAGACTGTGATCGATCCAGCCAGTCAAAGAGCAGCCGAAGCTGCCAAATACGATCACGGACTTCGTCTTCGTCGGCACCGCGGCCGCGAGCGGAGCGAATGATATTTTGTAGTGTGTGCGAGAGGTCGAGGCGTGCATCAACGGCCGACGTGCGTAGCCACGGAGGCGAGTTGACCAGTTTTGAAGAAACGCGGGGAAAAGGCGTGGGGAAGGATGAGGGAAGAACGAGAGAACGCTCACGGATATCGAGGTCTTGGAGGGAAGGGAGTTGGAAAACCCAGTCCCAGGGACTTTGCGAGGGTGTACTTGCTGCGGATAGGGATCCAGGCAATAAACCAGCCCGGTTGACGAGCGCAGATGGTGGGAGACCTTTGGCTGGATTAGAGGACGAAGCAGCTGTGGCAGCGGGGAGAATGTCTTGAGCTTCACTGAGGCCGGTGAGCGTGGCAGCGAACACGGAGGTCGAAGCATCAGAGGGTGTGTAGGTGGCTTTACGGCGGAGATAGACAGATGGATCACCGTGGCAGAATTTGTCTCGGAGAGCATCGTCTTGACTGAAATCAAGGACAAGGGGCCAGTGGTCTGGACCGCGGACTTCGATGCGTGCAATTTCACGAGGATCAGGTAAGAGGCAGGGTGCTGTGATAGTATGAGTCGAGCCGTCACGAGAGGTGACAATGATCGGGAGTGAGATTGGACGGCGGGTGTCCAAGTCTCGAGGAATTAGACAACGAGGTTCTGCAGCAAGGACCCAGAAGTGACGGAAGGCTTGGAGATGACATTTGTTGTCCAACACAGTTGTAGGGAAGATAGGGTAGAATGCACACAGCAACGAGGCTACTGCAAGGTCTGATGTGCCCAATGTGTAACTGCCCCCACCCAAGAAGAGCATACCAACTGCCATATGAGCAGCCATGTGGCTGCCATACGGAGTATCTGGATCAACCCTTCCGTGGAGAGCACGTAGACGTCGGAAAAGGGCCAAATCACCAGTGCCAGCCATAATAGCAGCGGCGGACAGTGATAAGACATCTTGGCAGTTGCGAACCGAGTTTCGCGCAAGCTTAGCATCGTAATTCAGCGCTGGAAGCCGGGATATGCGAATGAATTGATCCAAGTAGAACAGTAAGAGATCGCGTGCTGAGGTATCTCCCGAGCCTGCATAGCGCAAACCAAGTGCGAAACAAAGACCACCAATGATATTGAAGAATGGCATGTCATCACTTCGCAGTTTGTTCACCCCTGTTAGACGAGCACGGTGCCGGTATATCTTTGGCAAACCTGCAATGATCCAATCTAGGGAGGGTTTGATGCCATCCCACATAATGAGATGCTTTGCTAGAGTCCGCAAGAGAAACAGATCTGGACGAACATAGTCAAAGCGCACAGTTGTGTCGGGAATATCGATCTTTTTGGCTAACACTTCGTCGTTGGTTTTCATGAAGATCACTGCCAGAGCAATTGTCGCTCCTGCTGTGGCTCGGTCAAGGACGTGGGCAATGTCGACCTGCTTCGTTCCAACGGCAATTGCGAGCAAGCGCTCAACAATGTGCATATCGCGCATTCCTCGCAAGTCCTTGCCCTTACCAAGGTTAATGAAACCTAAAGCAAAGCCAGCAGCGAGACGATACCCTTCATCACGAAGCTCTTCTTGAGATACAGACTGCTCATCTTGTTCCACATTCTCAATTTCGGATAGCATGACCTCACTCATCCTTCGGTGCTGAGAGCCACAGTAGAGCAGGCCTATGCCCATGATGCCAGCTGTTTGGGTCAAAGGCGACAAATTGAGCTCGGCTGCCCCAAGCGGGAGCATCCTTGTAACATGAACAGATAGCAGCCGAGTGATCAAAGTGTCCATGGTACCGATGTATGATGCCGATAATCCAAGCAAGAGACCAATTGAGGTCATTGTATGTTTAGGTGTTAGGTACTTGAATGCAACCCATTTAGCCAAAGACTTCAGATGACCATTCAAGCCAAGTGCCAGCAGAAATCCAGCATGACGGTTAGTAAGTTCCTGAGGCTTGTTGAACAAAATCCACGAAGTATCGATGCCCTTTGAGGCCTTTGAAATGGCAAGGCCTGTAGACACACCATTATGGAAAAAAGCCCAGCAGACCTTTTCTTCGGTGAAAGCACTCCGCTCTGCACCAACAGTGACGTTGGATGGTTTCATAACACACTGCAACGAAAAGGAGGGAATTGGAAGTTTTTCGGTTAACAAGGGTAAACGACCGCTGAATGAAAGCATGCCCCGGCCTGCAGGAGTAGATAAGGTTCGAAATGAGACCAATTGCACAAGGTCTTTTTGCGCCTCAAGAAGCTGAGAATCTGTCCAATCGGGCTCAGGTGTGCAGTCCGCAACAGGTGCTTTGGACTGGTTTAATATGCGAGCTGCCTCGAGGAAACGTTTGTCCTCGCGGAAGACAAGCCTTGTCACGGAAAACCGGTCAGCTTCCGCGGATACCTCGAATGCATTGATGTTGTCAATGTCCAAGGATGAATTGCTGATATGGTGGAAATCTCGTATGGCATCATGAGAAACGGCTGAATGTGGTGGTGCCACAAATGTATGAGTTTGGACAGGATTCATTGACATGTATAGATCTTCACGATCAATCAACTCGAGAAGATCCACGTCCCAGGATGTCGAGGCTTCTGTCTGACATTGCATTACCGCTTCATACAATGGAGCACTCACGCCCTCTGGGAAAGTATCAATAATGCTCTTAGTCAAGCCCCATTTGTGCAAGAGCTTAATCTTTTCCAGGGAAGTTGAGACTTTGTGCGTTTCCGCGAAGAAACCGTTGAGGGCCATTGTGCGGGGCATGATATTGAAGCATTCTTGCCAAATCCGACCTTTTTTGGGGACTCGCTCTGATGCCGCCACAGTGTCAAGCAACGTCAAGAATGGTTTCGTCGCTTGCCGCGAGGCCTCAATGAGGTAAGGGAAGATAGAAGGCGGCGTAAAGGGCTCCGCAGGTACACTTAGTAGAGATATCTGAGTATCCTCAAACTGCCATCGATCGATACTAGCAATCTCTGATCCGAAATAAGTGTCTTCCTTCCAGCCCCAGGACTGCCACCCTAGCCAACCACCCAGCTGCGCAAGAACCGGAATGAGCATTCCTAAAGGTCGCCGAGATTCCTCGGTGTCGCAGGTTGAGAGCTTCTGCTCTTCTCGAAGGAGGTGAAGGCCAACGAGGATAGTTCCTAGAGCGGTGCTTCTAGTGGTCTCAGGAAAGGCGCCTGATACAGGTAGATAACCGTCGGGACCAGCGGCTCTTTCGCCTTGTGGGGTTTGCAGGAACTCCCTGCTTAGAGATGCACAGCGGAGAAGGTAGGAATTATGGCGATAAGTCGACCGACTTGCATTAAGCTGCTCGTTCTTGGGTGTACGAGACGCATGGCGAGTTGTAAGATCTCCAACAGCATCTTGCTCAACAATCCAACCCCAGGAACTGCTCGTCATCCAGGGCGCAACCACGCCGGCGGAGGCGCTTTCTAAATCAAGCATAGCTTCCCAGCTTTCCAGGTCCTCGTAGCTTCCGCTACTCGATCTAAGGAGCCCCTTCTTGCGTCTTGTTCTCTTTGCTGGCGTTTGAGTCCGTGGTTGAGAAATGAAAGGAACTGCCAGAGCAAATAACACCACAACGAGGGCCGTCCACTCGAGATCATTGTCGAGCTCTTCTTTGCCTCGAAGCCATTTCATCACTTCCCACCATGCTACTATGATCCCATCGCCGGCTTTTCCAGAATCGCGAAGAACAAATTGGCAAACTTTGAACACCTTTTTCACAAGGTCATTCCGAGGTTCCATTCGTATTTGAAGTCTATGTCGTTGCTGTTCGGTATCTATCAAGTCAATCTTGCCCTTCGAGCAGCAATGATCCAGAGCGAGGAAAATGAGATCGGGATCAGCCATGACACGGTTGACACCACTTTCACGCGGACGGCTCATAACTTTGCTTGCGGAGATCCCATGGGGTTCATACAGCTGCAGAGGGACTGGTACGTCGATTTTGGTCGGACTTCCCCAAGGAGATTGCAAAGATAGCTCATGACGTCCGCTCTCAGATCCACTCAGTGTAAGAATTCGCGAGATATCTCCATCTGCGATCTGGGCAACGTCCCACACGTTTGGAACATGTTGGATGCCGGCAGCATGAACTAGCAGCGGTCGTTTCTCTGATGCCTGGGTTTTTGATACCCCCTTCTGACTCTTTGACACAGTAACTTTTTCCGTCTTAAGATTCACGATAGTCATATTTCGTGATTCTTTGTCCACGATACAGATAGCTACAGAATTTGTCTTGCCGTTTTGTGAGCTTCCATAGTCGACAGAAGACAGTGTACAGACTTTGAGCTGCCGTGCTGATATCTGCTGGGCAGAGGCGCTGAAGTTCCCTGAAAACCGAGAGGAGAAGCTCTCCACCTTTGTAAGTAACAATTCTTCTGGCAGACCCGATGCAGATTCACGGAGTGCTATATTCTCAAAACCAGCAGATAAAACGTCGTTGTTTAATTCCTCGAGAAGCTTGTCCACTGGAGCATCTATAAAGCTACCTGCAGTGCTGTAGACAGACCCAGCTGCAGGAGGCAGGGACGCTCGCGGGTTAAATCCAAAACTCGCACGAGTGTTAGCGCCCCCCATGGATTGCCTAGGACCTCCATGGTGCATAGCACTAGATTGGCTACCAGTAGCAAGGTCGGTGAACGTAATTCTGTCCTGGCTTGTAGCAAGGTCTGTTCGTGCCAGCAAAGAGCTCACTCGTCTTGAAGTTTTTAATGGCACTCCGACATCGCCAAAGTCTTGAGCCACTCTTGAGGCCAAATCCTCCTCGCCATCCTTTTTAGGGTCAAGAGACTGGGCCATATTCCTATTATCAGTCCAGGGGCCGAAGCTCTCCCGCGGCCGCGGAGCTGGAGTAGCTGGGCCTGGTGTCATGCCGAAATGGGAACTCCTTCGATTGGATCGAGTGCCCTCGGTTTGTCTGCGAGTTTTGTCTTTTGCGTTCTTTCCAGATTCATCATCTCGGTACCGTGCGGACCAGATTGTGTAAAGTCCGGTTGTCGAGTTCATACTCACAACCAATATCAATGCGGTCGATGAGGCTTGATTTGGACTCGCGAGTTCATCTTTTGGAGAGATATAGATTATTTCATCGGCCGGATCAAGTACATCAAGTCCTGAAGGACGCCTCTTCTTTGAACTGCTGACACTATTCTGTAGCCAGCGAGAGGGCTGTGATGTCACAACCAGGCCCATCTCTGAGTGCGGGTCGATGAGAGAAAACACTCGAGGCAGATCGGCATTTGAAGTAGGGGTTGGAGCCCAAGTAGAGTTTTTGGTAGACGAAAATCTCAAAGAACTTTTGCCTCCTTTACTATGATTTGGTGGTAGGCTTGATTGTGAAGCACCTGGGTCAAATAAAGAGGCTGTCATAAACGAATTCGGTGGCGCCACTAGATTATGTTGACCTGTTTGCTCTTCTGCAATCTTTCGTTGGAACAACAGCCCACGAGGAGTCGGAAATACCGAATCAGTCTCGAATGGCAACGGGATTGTATGGCTGTTCCCGGCAACGAAGAATATATGGGCTTGTGACTTGAGGACGACTACCAGTGCTCTCGCAAGAGGATCGTTCTGCTGCTGTGGAGCAACAACGGCGGTTTGATCCTCTCCGTATAGGTCCAACACTGGTCCCAGGCCAGCGGTAGGTGATCCCTTCCCGGATCTTTTGGCTTGGCCAGCTGGTGTATTTGACGCGGTGGGCTTGCGAGTCTGAGGCATGTTTCCCACGGGGTGTTTTGTGACATCCACCGCAAACTGGGTAAACAGAGCAAAATGAATATCTTCTTTTTCAGGATCCATTCGAAACACCCTCTTCACCATCCCTGCGCGCGACCACACGACGCAATGTTTTGTCCATACTAGCTCGTCGTCCACGGGACCGGTCAATCCGCTTTCGTCGATGCATGTTGTCCACTGGTATAGCTCGCTTGGCGGGTCCGAGGGTAGAATGCCTTCTGACACTAAGTATGATACGGCCGAGGGTTCGTGGAGGCCGAGAGAACGTGTGGAGGCCATGGTGGGCTATTCAGTCGGTGATGCAGCTATCGCAGTGCGCCGTCAGGAACAATTCGGTGACGGCCCATTCAACTAAACAGATCATTTTCAACATCAATAAAAATCAGATTTCATAACGAAGCATCAGGCCTTGAGGTTTGGTGGAAATATGGCCAGCTGAAGATGTTGGGTAGATGACGCGCAGGAACGCGGGATTAAACTGACTTTCCCCAAGTTCTTTTTTGCTCGGAGCAAAACAACTTCCCTCTTCAAACTCCACCTTGACCTTCCATCTCCACCCCAGCTCTCACTCTTGGTGCTAGGTCAGCTACATCCTCGAACACAGCTTACTTGAGCCCCCGTATTTCACGAACTCTCGAAGTCGACCTTTCAGACTTTCTCAAGGTGCCCAAGGCAAGGCGCATGAGTGCTTAGTCCGTCTCGCGCATTAACCACACCATGCCTTCCTTTCCCTCAAAGCCTGTAGTTCGCCCACGAGAAGATGGGCTCCAATTGAGGTGAGTCAATCTCATAAGTGAATGCATCATGAGATTCCTGCTGATGCCAGTTTGCGTTCAGCTACCAATTGTCGCATCGCGTTCATGCAGCCCAAGGATACCCATTGCGAGCCCCGAATGGCGCCTCTGTCATCGTCTATGGGAATGAAACTGGATTGAAAGTCGTATGGAGAGGAGGACTTCAATTTTCAGAGCTTAAGAAGCCCGAACAGGCCCGGTCGGAGAAGAATACAGGGAACAATGACGATTCGGTCATGATCCTTGATTCCGATGAAGAAGATGCGCCTGATGCTACACCGGCCCAAGAAACTCCCAGCTACGAATTTGTCAACGAAGAAACCGAGGTTGACCCATCATTCCCTTACGAACCAATCTTGCGACAAATAGATATTCCTCTGGGGAGTAGGGTCCTCCATCTGGCAGTCCCTCGAGTTACTCCCGACGAATCGCGTTCGCCTCTGGATCCCTTTCCTCCTATCGCAAAAACTACGATCGTCATAGCTGCAGTTTGCTCAGACTTTTCGACCCGTATCGTCACTCTCCCACTTCTTCCTCCTCATCCCGAACAAACCAACCCTACTAGTTGGCACATTCAAACCATCACTCTCAGTGGCGGAGTCACTCATCAGGATATTCCACGCGGTGTGTCCGTCACCTTCACCTGTGGACAAACCGAAGAAGACCAAAACCCTCGCAAGTCGCGCAGTCGGGCTGCAACGTCCGGACAGTGGAGTCTTCTTGTAGCTACCCATTCTGCCGAAGGCTCCGGTCTACTCTTGATTCACCGAATTCCAATTCAAGAGGAGTCCTCAGGTTTCCATACTATCTTGGACGAGTATCTCGTCTCCCAAAAGAGACTTTTGCCATCAGCAGCACAAACTATTGCATTCAACCCCTCCACTTATCCTTCTGCCCGCCACTCCCACCTACTAGTCGCCTTCCACAGCGGTTGTGTTAAAATATATTCTTGCTTCTCCATCCAGAAGTCTTCAAAAACGGCCAGACGGGCCTCGCTTCCACAGGATGGATATGAGACTACAGACACTGAGGGTCGCTGGCTCATCAGCTTATACCCTGGGTTTGAACGAAGCCCGACTGGCCTCCCCCGACGCAAGACCATTGTCGACGCAGCCTGGGTGCTAGGTGGCCGGGCTGTCATGGTACTTCTTATGGATGGAGAATGGGGCGTATGGGATATTGAAGGGGCAGGCCCTGGAACAGTGAAAGGCCCGTTACACCGCCAGACTAGTGTTCAAGGTGTTACTGGAGGTTCCCTCACAGCATACGCCGTCAATGGCCGCATCGCAACTCCACCTTCCAACACACAATCCGAAGCCGAACAACGGCCTCGCTTCGCACCAATGACACCATCTACCAAGCGAGTTCGCGAAGACACCTTCCTGAAGGGATCGAACACCCCCGCCAATCCCTCGCTCCGAGGACAAATTTCCGTTCTCCAGACCAATCCACCTCAAGACGCTCTTCCAGATGAGTCTATTCTACTCCGCCACGGTCGCCTCAGCGCCATGATCCCTAGTCTACTTTCTCTCTGGCGCAACGCAGTCCGAGCCACAGGTACATTTGACGCGTCGAACCGGTGCCGCGTAACTCCATTCCAAGACGTGAACCTCTTAGGCGAGAATTTCCAAGCTATCAGCCACCTTCCTGCGCCAGTGCGTGCATCTCGACCCAAAGGACCGAATGCCTTCGACGTCCTTGTTGCAGCCGAACACCACATTATTGTCCTGACACCACGGCTCGTCGAAGCCGCCGAGAATACCTCCAGCGCTCTCGTGAAACAAGAGGCAGACGCTTTCAAAGACCAAGTGATGCTGCAACGAGGCGATCTAGACGTGGAAGGAATGGGACGATTAATCAACGGGATGGTCAGCGGGACCGGCTCTTTGCGAGTAGGCAGCCCAGTCAAGCGAACTCGCATTTTCACTTGATTCGGGGGTATAGGGCACCTAGTTAGACGATACCCATGCTCGAATGACTTCTTATCACAACCCCTTCTTTATCGACTGTCTACTCTTTACTTATTTTTTTTTTATTTTTTTTCAAAGATAGGAACCATGTCTAAGTCAATTCGCGCTGT